>BJCM01036792.1:0-20234 GCA_018326385.1 Flaveria bidentis | reverse complement strand
GCTCTGTGAGTGAGAATAGCCATCTGCTGGACTATTTCCATGTATTCCAGATTATCTGGATGAATACAGTCCAGGTCTTCAAGAGTGAAAATAGAGTTGCCACAGCTTTCATCAGAAGACACAAAAGCTTGAGAAGAGCTTGTCTCTTGGAATGGGTTTCCTTGAGTGTAGTTCTCCCTTGGTGGCTCTGGGAAGGTGATGAAAGGACCCTTTGGTGAGTTGTCAGGGTAGCATATGAGATGACATTGGGATTCTATGCTATCCCTTTCAACCACATGCATGGCTGAACCTATTTGATTGTTGGAGTTGCCAGATGAACCTTGCATGTTTATCTCCATCTGGTAGCCACTGAGAATCCCATATAACTCTATCAGAGTAAGAGCTTTGAGATTTTCAGTCCTCTTGATCACCACGCAGTAGTGTGTCCACTGCCTAGGAAGTGAGGACATGAACTTCCTTACAATGTCTTTGTTCTCAAGAGGAACTCCTCCATCCACATGGGTATCCACAATCTCAATATACCTGAAGTATTGTTGAGTCATGGTTTCACCTGTCTTGAAGGTGAAGTTTTCAAACTGCTGCTTTAGGAGATCCTTCTTGTTCTCCTTGGCTTTAGATGAACCCTCATACATCAGTTTTAGTGCATCCCACAACTGCTTAGCCATTTTGCACTTCTTGAAACCTCTGTATACATAGTTTGGAAGGGCTGTTTGAAGGGCTGTCATGGCTTTTCTATCAATCTCTACTCTCTTCTTATCTTCATCAGAGTAGTTAGCCACATCCTTGCGGATCATACCAGCACCAGTACCAGAGGGAGTGCTAGGTATGAAAGGCCTATTCTCAACAGACTCCCACGTTCTTAAGTCTAGAGACCTGATGAAACCTTCCATTCTCAGGCACCAGGTATCAAATTCACCAAGAGTGATTAGTGGGGACTTGTTCATGGTTCAAGTTTCCATATCAGTCTTGGAAATGGCTGCCATTTGAGAAGTTTATTATTTGTGTGTGTGAGGGATCTTAATATGGTGAGATCTTATATCAAGAGCCTGAAAAGCTCTGATACCAAATGCAGGACCGGTGAAGGGGTTCACTTATAACACAACAACACAAAGAGGAGATTAACCAAACATAATCAAATAGTAAACTGGATTAACCACAAGTTTGACACTAAGAACACAAGTAATGATTAAGAGACAGAACAAGAGAACACAAGAGTTTGGTTTTCAAGGATGCAGTATATTGCTTTCTCAAGTTCTATTACAAGTGTTACAAAGCATAAAGGAAAGATAAAAGAACAAGAAATACTTATACTACATGCTACAGCCGGCCATACTATGAAAGTCAGCTTGATACAATTGACTAGACACAAACAAAATCAATTGTAGAGTCAAAAGACATATTGCACAATGGGCGTAAGAAAAGTGTGTGTGTGTGTGTGTGTGCGCACTATGGGCGGCCATGCCCATTTTTACACCAACTTTTAAAAGTTTTTGTCCTTTTGACACCTTTTACCCCCCCTAACTTGGGTTTTATAACCTTTCTTTCTTTTGCTTCACTTTTATTCTTTCTTTCATGACTTTTAAAAATAACCGGGTGTTACAAGTCCACCCTCCTTATATAAATTTCGTCCCTGAAACCTGTTATTCCTCAAATAATTGTGGGTAATGTTACCTCATCTCCTTTTTAGTCTCCCACATAGACTCAGATCCTTTCCGGTGCTTCCACTATACACGCACAAGGGGAACTACTCTATCACCCACCTGGAACTCAATCGGTCTACGTCTCTTATCGGCATACGATTTCTGCCTATCTTTGTTTGCCTTCATGAAGGCTTTGATCTTTTCAAGCTTCTTATTCCTAGCCTCGATAACCTTGTCCCCATCGCATCATGGAATTTCTTACAAAATTTAGATGTAAACCGGGTGTCCCGATCAGACACAATAGACACCAACACACCATGACGAGTTTTAATGAACAGATCCGCCAACCTCTCCAATGAATACGTCTCGTGGATCGATGGGAAGTGAGCACTCTTTGTCAGATGATCAACTATCACCCATATAGCATCATACCCTTACGCGGTACGTGGTAGCTTCGTAATAAAGTCCATGGTGATATGCTCCCACTTCCACTCCGGTATATCCAATGGTTGGATCTTACCACACGGCTTCTGATGCTCGACTTTCCCTTGTAAACAAGTAAGGCACTTACTCACATACTCCGCCACATCGCCTTTCATACCCATCCACTAATAATCTTTCTTCATATCTTGATACATTTTTATGGCACCGGGATGAATGGAGTATCGAGTCTTATGAGCTTCATCCATAATCTACCCACGTAGATCTCCAAAATGAGGAATCCACATCCGTCTGAACCGGGTTCTAACATCGAGGGTGTTTTTAACCAACTCCACGACTAGACCTCTCATTTTTTTCAGAGTTAAGATGATCTTCTTTCAACACCTCATCTTGAAACTCCTTGACTTGTTTCAACACATCAGAGGTCATGACCAACTGATAAGCCTTCACCCGAATCGGCTCGGGTCTCTCCTTTCGGCAAAGGGCATCCGCCACCACGTTGGCTTTGCTCGGATGGTAATGGATCTTGCAATGATAATCTTATATGAGCTCCAACCATCGCCTCTGCCTCATGTTCAAATATTTTTGCTCGAAGAAGTACTTCAAGCTCTTGTGATCAGTGAATATGGTGCACTTCATTCCGTATAAGTAGTGCCTCCAAATCTTTAACGCAAAGACCACGGCTTCTAGCTCCAAGTCATGAGTAGGATAATTGACCTCATAAACTTTCAACTATCGGGATGCATAGGCTATAACCTTTCCTCTCTGCATCAAAACACATCCAAACCCCGAGTAGGAAGCATCTGAATAAACCACCAAATCCTTGCTTCTTTCAGATAACGACAAGATAGGAGCTTGAGTCAACCTCGCCTTTAACTCCTCAAAAGCCTTCTCTTGATCTTGACCCCAAACAAATTTCACATCTTTACGGGTCAATTTAGTCAATGGAGAAGCTATCTTAGAGAAGTCCTGGATGACTCTTTGTCGTGGGATCCGTAATAGTGAGCATTGTAACTGATACCGGGAGTTTAATATCTAGTTTTTTCTGCTTACGAAATGCTTACGCTTACCAAAAGGACTAGGGCATCTTGTCAAAAGCAAAAGCAAGCGGTGACTCTATTAGAATCTATAAAACTCGACTAGAAGTGGGTGGAACCCATGTGAATTTTCCAAATCTAGTTATATGGACTGGACTCTTTTTTTAGCGGGGAGGAATAGTACGGGAAGGGAGCGAGACCAAGCCGAGCCACTAGTAGAGTAAGCCCTGCCTATGTGTCAAAATGAATTGCAGCCTCAACCAGAGAGATCAACTTGTGTCTTTGATGTTAAGCCCCGGCGGAAAGTTTTCCGTAACCGAACTGAATGGAATTGTTACTTTCAAAAATGCTTTTTGAAAAGAAAGAAGGTCCATTTTCCCACGTAGTTCGTCGTTCAAACCAACAATTCTCTTTTTAAAGTAATAGGGAGATCCTTTTCTAGTTAGACTTCTTGCAATGAAAGAACCATCCCTTCCTATTTGTTTGTCCTGTCAGATACATGTATGATTCCCCTACTCAAGCTTTCACCTCTGAGGATGGTGTATTGAATGCAAGAGGACGTGTACTTGGTGGTAGGAGTGCTATCCATGCAGGATTCTACAAGAAGTCTGGTTTGTTTTGAGTTCATAAGCAAGTGAATTAACAAGCCATGTTCCTAAAAGGAGTGACCCTCTTTCTTTTCTTATCCTTTCAAAGCCCGGTTGGGCACTAGCGCTTGACTAATAGAAAGTCAGGCTCTTCTGTTGAGCGAAGCTGCGAGCCTACCATTCTCGAGCCTACAACAATAGCTTACGCTTACCAAGCCTAAAAATAGGGCTTTAGCTGTCCAGGCAGTGCAGTACTTCCTCTCGAGCATATTGGTGTATAGACGCCAAACCTAAGAAACTATGAATCTCAGATGGCGTTTTTGGTGACTTCCATTGTATCACCACCTCCACCTTTGCTGGGTCCACCATAATCCCCTCAGTATTCACTACATGACCCAAAAACTAAACTTCACGCAACCAGAACATGCACTTGGAGAACTTAGCATACAACTTCTCCTTTCTCAACGTCTCCAACACTTCTCGAATATGACTGGCATACTCCTCCTTCCTTTTCGAATAAATCAGGCTATCATCAATAAACACAATCACTGATTTATCCAACATCGGCTAACACACTCAATTCATTAAGTCCATAAAAGTAGCTGGCACATTGGTTAAACCAAAAGACATAACGAGGAACTCGTAGTGTCCATAATGCGTGTGAAAATCTATTTTAGGAATAACTTGCTCCTTCACCTTTAACTAATGGTAACCAAATCGGAGGTCTATCCTTGAGAACCAACTGGCACTTTGGAGCTGATCAAACAAATCATTAATTCTCGATAACGGGTACCGATTCTTCACCATCAACTTGTTCAGCTCGCGGTAGTCTATGCACATCCTCATGATACCGTCTTTCTTCTTCATAAATAGGACTGGAGCACCCCATGGAGAGATACTCGGTCTAATGAACCCCTTATCAAGCAACTCCTGCAGCTGCTCCATCAATTCCTTCATCCCGATCGGAGCCAACCGATACGGTGCCTTAGCAACAGGTTGAGCACCCGGTATCAAGTCAATCTGGAACTTGATCTCCCGGTCCAGTTGCACTCCTGGTCAGTCTTTGGGAAACAAGTTTGGAAAGTCGCACACAACTGGGACGTTAGACAGTTGTGGTGTTGGCGTACCCACATCCATTACGTAGACCAAGTAGGCACTACAATCACACCCCATGCACTTTCCCACCACCGCCATCGAAATCACTTTCGGAATCATAGTGACCCGATCACCATAGACCATTACCGAACTCTTGTCAGGCGCTGTCAATCGAATCATATTCTTGCGACACACAATGTTCGCCCCGTAGTCCACCAACCAATCCATTCCTAGGACTACATCAAAGCTACCTAAGGTCATCACGAAGGGTCTAACAAGAAACTTACGACCTTCAAGTTCTACGTCACAACCTTCTATCATCTCAGAAATCCTGATTGACTTACCTATGATAGTTTCTACATCGATGGGCTTATCTATACTTCTACTACTAACATGCAATTTAGCACAAAAAGCAGCATAAATAAAACTTTTACTAGCACCAGAATCAAATAACACAGAAGCTAGAATTTGGTTCACTAGAAACGTACCTGACACAACATTGAGGTCTATCCTAGCCTCCTCTTGCGTCATCATGAATGCCCTAGCGCTCACCCTCTGCCTTCTCCTCTAGCCTTCTCCGCTCTCGAATTTTCAGCCCTCGGCTTCTTACAATCCCTGTTCATGTGGCCCTCCCTGCCTTACACTCTCTCGCCATATGACCAGGCTTCCCACGCTTGAAGCACACATTCAGTCCCCACCTACACTCTCCGGTATGCTCCTTTCCACACTTTCCACATCTCTTCATACCCGCACCGGATGTGACCACACGTCGGTCATCCACCAGTGCACCTTTTTTGCTTGGAGCTGCCCTTCCACGTCCAAATCGCTTCCTGCTCGAATTTCGATTGCCACCACCCTTCTTGCTCACCTCAGCCACCACCACCTCAAGCTCGTCATACAACCTTCCCGCCAAATCAACCGCCAATCTAAACGTACTTGGCTGGGCGGTGATCAGGTGCGTGTGAATGTCTACCGGCAAGCCTTGAATATACCTCTTGATCTTTTGTGATAGAGCATCACTTGATCTGGCACCAGCCATGCCATCTCGTTGAATTTGGTGGTGTACTGTTGTGTGTTATTGTCCCCGCCTCTAGCTGTAGGAACTCTCTCTTAACCTTGTCCATCTCTCAGTGAGGAAAAAAACTCCTCAATCACCAGCTTCTTCAACTCTGGCCACCTCATTCTCCCGATAGCCCTGCTACCCTCGGCTTGGAAAATATTGTCTCACCAAAACAATGCCAAGTCCACGAACGAGTGGGTGGCAAACTTCACTTTCAGATCTTCCCGGCACTTGCTGATGTCGAAAACAACTTCCATCTCTCTCACCCACCGGTGAGCAGCAACAGTAGTGCCATTACCATCAAAGGTAGGGGGCTTGCATATTTGAAATGCCCCGTAGTTACAGCCTCATGCTACCTTAGGCATAGGCTCTTCCTCTTCCTCTTCATCAGTAGAGACAACTATCTCAGTCTCGGGCTGTCCCCCTTCGCCCATAGGCCTACTCCTTTCCTTCCTTTCTCCTTCCCTCACAACCTTGATCACTTCGGTCACCACAGACGGTAAGATCGTTTGCATGACCTGGTGCACCTCCTCCACAACAGCCTCCTTCACTATGGCTCTCAAGTTAGCACTCTCATCCCCAGTTTTCGGATGAGGGGTCTCGGGTTCTTCATGAACCACCTCTTCAGCTTGAGGTCTCCTTCTCGTGACCCGTGGTCTAGTACCACTTCCACCACGACCTCCACCTCATAAAGCCTTTGACGATCTACCACCAGCCATCCTCTAAACACACTATAAGATTCAAACACAACATGGTCATTCAAGGGAATAGCTCAGTTTATGTTAAGTATATTAAGTCCCTAATTACAATGGCCAATTGTTATTAGCCACTTACTTTACTCTTCATACCCCAGGCATTTCCTATCCTAACTATATCAGTATCTAAATTTACTAAGGGCACACAGATCACATAACATGTGCATATGATACCGGTTAATCATTAAGAAAATACCTTATGGCACGCAGCTACTCAGACTGGCATCCCTCCCTTTTCGTCCCATATTCAGTTTAGGTTTCTTTTGAAAATTTACCCATTTCACTTAAACTTTGTCTCTGATACCAACTTGTAAGGCCCCATTCACATGACGCTCACAGCTGGTCAATCATCGTACATAAAACAAATATTTACATTAACTTTAATAAAACATTACAATGGAAACATTCAAACAACCATTTCATTTCATTATAATTTATTTTGCAAAATAATACATCGTTGACTGATTACAAAATAACTTGTTGCATTACAATGCAAAAACATTATCGCAACATAAAATGGATGCCATCCAAAACAAGCCAAGTAGCCACCTCGTGCCATCCTCAGCAACCATTTGCCTGCCAACTAGAAACACATAAAAGTCAGTGTTGCTGAGTGAGTTATAGTTTTAAAATAAAATATACTTTACTTTCGTTTTAAACCATTCTTTACACTCTTACGCGATCAAGCATCATAAGTACACAAAGATAATATCATATTATCTTCATTATTCGTTTGTTAACTTTGGTTCATTCATCTCACATCATCATTATCGTATTATTCACTTTCATTCATAATCTTCCTTACTTATCTTTCGTTCGTTTGTTACTTCCGATGACATGTACAGTACCGCAAACAATTTATGCATGAAGCTAAATATTGGGCCTAAGGTCTTTCATAGACCTCAAATATTATGCACGAAGATGACTCTAGTACCTAGGGCAAGTACACTCGTAACTATCATTTCTCTTTCATACCGAACCAATGCCATATGTTATACCCCGAACATTGTGCACGAAGCTGGTTACTAGGCTTGAGGTCTATCAAAGACCTTGAACATTGTGCAGGAAGCTGACTCCAATACCTAGGGAAAGCAGCAAGGATCCCATACTTATGGTCAAATACAAGGATTAGACCCTAGTGTGCATCCTTCCGAGGTAGCTAACCCACACACAGTTGAGCTAACACCCTTCATTGGGTGTGAACCTCCATACTTTGCTTGCAGGACTTTGTTACTTATCTTTCATTCATTAATGCATGCATTCTTTCATTACGTTCCTCTTTTCATTATCTTTCACTTTACATTACATAATACTTCTCATTTCATTCATAAACATTCAACGTAAAGCCATGAAAAATAAACGTACATAATAAGGAACATAAACATAAACATACAAAACATCACCATACAAGGCACCATCATACGTGACATAACAATCATCATACATACCATAAAATACCTCATACATCATCAAAAGTCCACTTACTTGACCCCCCGGAACATCCCAAGTTAAAGCCTATATTTCACTTTTTCCCCAAAAATCAGAAAATAAATCTAAGTATTAGGCGCATGGGCACTATGCAGGTGCATGGCCTTTCAGGCGCATGGGGAACACTTAGGCGCATGGGAAACTTTCAGTCGCATGGGCACTATTGGGACGTATGAACAACACTTAGGCATTTTGGGCATATTTCTAGGCGCATGGGCACTATGCAAGCGCAATAGTGCCTGGACGCATGGGTTTTCTAGGCACCTGGACACTTAGTAAATTTCAGCCTAATTCTAGGCGCATGGACACTATTTGGGCGCATGAACTTTGGGTGCATGGGGACACTTAGAAATTTTATATCATTGGGTGCATGGGCCACTATTTAGGCGCATGGGCAGTCTAATTCACACTTAAACAACTTAATTCAGTCCCCAATGATCATCTAACATGTTCTAAGTTTAAAACTTACATACTAAGCATTAAAACAACATGGCAACATCATAACCTCATATATCACCCAAAATCAAACCCACTCACATACACATTCACACACATACATACGGGTGAAAACCCATTCTATAAAAACGTTCATACATGTATTTCCAGCCCAAAATTAGTTTAAAACATGTAAAAAGGGGGTTCTAGAACTCACCTTAGCAGCTCTTTTGGGTATGACTTCCTTCAAAACTTGTTTTTTACAAGTTCAACACCTAAAACCCACCAAAAAACATAGACAAATGAACACACAACACACATAAGCATACAACCAAGGCAAAGGCCGGTTAAGAACACCACAAAACCATGAATTCTTACCTTGAATTCGATCTTCTTCTTCTTGAGCTTCAAAACTCGAATTCTTCTTCACTTTCTCTTTTTAAAACCATAAGAAAAGTGTGTGTGTGTGTGTGTGTGTACACTATGGGCGGCCATGCCCACTTTTACACCAACTTTTAAAAGTTTTTGTCCTTTTGACACCTTTTACTCCTCAACTTGGGTTTTATAACATTTCTTTTTTTTCCTTCACTTTTATTCTTTCTTTCATAACTTTTAAAAATAACCGAGTGTTACGAATATCTTTCTAGAAATTAAATGTACTCATGCACTCCTCGGAGAATATGAATTGTGCGTCTTTCTAGACTAGTTAGTTCATTAGTCATGAGATTTTAGAGAAATCTTCGATGAATTAATTATATAAAGCTATATGACTAAGAAAGCTTCTAATTACTTTCATAGATGTGGGAGGCAGAAGTTGAAAATAGCGTTGACTCAAGCCTGATCAATCTTGAGTCCTGATCAATCTTGAGTCCTGCTCAAGAGATCTTGTATCATAATGCTATTCCATCCATAATCATAAAATGGAACTTTTTACAATTTAACACAAGGTTGGAATCTTCATATCCAACGAACAGCTTTTCCAAGTTTTCCATACATTGTCCGAAAAAATTTCTAAATATGGAAAAGTCATCGATGAAAAATTTCATAGAATGTTCAATCATGTTGTGAAAGAATACTACCGTACATCTTTGAAATGTAGCAAAAATAGTACATAATCCAAAGGGCATATGTTGATAAGAAAATGTGTTGTATGTACATGTAAATATTGTTTTCTCCTAATCTTTAGGAGTAATTAGAATTTAGAAGTAACCGAAAAAATCATCAAGGAAACAATAGAACATTTCCTTGATAATCTTTCATACATATATTTAGTGAGGTGTAAAGAATTATAATACTTCCTTGTGGTGTCATTGAGTTTATGATGGTCGATGCAAACTCTCCATCCCGTAATTGTATGTGTGGTCATTAATTTATTCTTCTTGTTTGTTCTATTTGTCATTCATCCATTCTTTGGTACAACTTGTATAGAACTTACCCAAAGTGAATTAGAGATACGCTAAACCAGACCAACATCAAGTAGTTTGGTTACCTCTTTCTTCACTACCTTTTGCATACTTGGATTTAGACGTCATTAAGGTTGAATGACGAATTTGAAATTCGTTTCCATCAGCATTTTTTATGAGTGCAAAAGAATGGGTTTATTCTTTCAATTTCCATGATGTCCAAGCAATTGTTTGTTTATGTGGCTTAAGGACATTAAGCTACTAGTTCTTCTCATTAGTCGATAAGGTAGATGAGATAATGACAAGAATTTGAGGTGTGTTTTCAAGAAAAATTTATTCGAGATGAGATGAGAGTTCTTTGAATTCTAAAACAGGGATCTTCAATACAGGGTTTTTCTTTTGGTTATAATTCTTGTTTAATGATCTCGTATATTTGTTGATGAAATGAAATTGTGTTCTTGATTTTTGGATCTAGAGCGGCCTAAATTTCATAGGATGTCTTATTTGATTTGACTTTTATCAATTTGGTGTTGCAAGCTTCATTCTTGAGAGTTTTGCTTAAATGACAGCTTATGATAGTCATCGATATCAATTTTATGGAGTGAACCCTCATGATGCTAAGGATGTTTCTTGGATCTTCCTATATTGAATGTCACATCTTATTCATCTACTAGAAGTGTAAGTCTACTAGTGCAAACATTAAGAAGTGCTTGAGAGGTTGCTAAGAATGGCCGACATAGGATTAGAGGAATATTTTTGTTCTTATCCATATCAATGATTACAAAATCTACGGGAAATAAAAACTTTTTGATTTTAACAAACCGGATGCCCCTAAGGTATTTGATGGAGGAGTCAGCTAACTAGATAAGGCATGAGATTGATACTAGCTCCTAAGTCAGCTACAACTAACGAACAAATATCATGGTAAAGCTTTCTATATCGATCATCTTTTGAGGTAGTTTATTTTGAAGAACTGGTAAGGAATTTCGCATGTGATAACTCTTCTACTTACTTTTTGTTTGATAGCACCCCTTTCAGGAATTTCACATTGTTTGACATTTGAGCGAGAGCTTCCACCAACGAAAGGTTAATTTGGATCTACTTGAATTATCCCAAAAACTAACCATACTCACCTCCATTCGTTGTTTCCTTAAATGACCATGACATGGAGGTGGAGGTGATTATGAAGGTGGTGGTACGTATTTTACGTTAGTACTTTTTTTACAACCATTTACTTTTGGTTTTCACTTGTATTACTTGGAATTTCAGTTTCATCTTCTTCTAAGATTGGTTGTAATGTAGGTGCATCACCTTTAGTGGTTCTACCACATTGTGTGGTGATAGCCTTTCACTTGTGCATTTAGGTTTATCATAGTGTTGCTAGGCAAATCACCTTGGTGTCTTTCAAAGAACTATTGTACCATCTGAACCACATGGTGTTTAATGATTTTCAGTGATGCCTTGATGCTTTTGATGTCATCTTTATTTTTCAAACTTAGTTATCATTTCTTTAGTTGGATTTCCTTGTGTATTCGTATGTGGCAGGTATGGTTATCAATATTTGTTTGTGGTATGTCTTCCATAGTTGACCCTCCATGGTCTTGGTCATTGCTGCTTGCACCTTGATATGGTGGTTTTTATTGTTGTTAGGGTGGTTTTCTGTTGGATTCAAAGGATTGCTAGTTGCTACCTCCTTCCCAGTAGGTTGAGTTGTTTCTTCAATTCGAGTTGTTATTGTATGAATTAATCAAGCATCCTATATAGTCATTATCTTCGACCGTCATCATGTTGTATGCGCTTTCATTAGTTTTATGAGAATTGTCACACGTATTGCAAAGAGTGTAAACCTTTTTCAATTTGGCTTGTAAATGCTCAAATTATTTGCTAAGGGCTTCTAGTTATGTTGCAACTAAGATTTCAGAGTCTACATGATGAATGCCTTTAGAGTTTGACCTTTTTTAAAGGATTATAGGCTAAAATCTTCTTAGCTACTTTTTCGAGTGCTTGATATGCTTCTATTGGTGTTACGCTTTGAAATCTCTTCTCGCACTTTGATTGATAGCTTCTTTGATCGGATTACATCCGAGAATGTTTGACAACATAGCCACAGATGAACTTTGTGATGTGGGCATCTCTAAAGGAGACCTTTGTACCTCTCCTATGCCACGTCTAATAATTCACCATTGTCTTGGTGGAAGCTAGTGATGGTTGCTTCTCAATTTCACAGTCATATTAGGGTGAAAGTATATTAACATAATGGTTCACTCCTTTGCGCTCATGTGGTGATTGAACCAAGCGGAAGCAAATCAAGCGAGTTTAAGGCTCGACCTCAAAGTGAGAAAGTAAATAGTATTAGAGTAAATGCATGATCTAAATAAATACAAATTTGAAAGTTACACAAATACAAAGGAATCTAGAAATTTGGATCTTCATATTGCAATCCATGAAACTAAACAGAGTTTTACACTAATTGAATAATGCTAGACTTATGTTTCAAATTGTGGGGAGCTATTGATAGGTGGACTACTCTCCTTCTTGCCGTGGTCTTTCGCGTAACCTTTGACGAAAAGTCATTTGGGTTCCAAAAGTGGTTAAACAAGTTCAGGACTAAATGAGTTGGAAATACACTACTTATGAAAGCATAAACTAGTTAAGACTCAAAATGAACAAGGCAAAAATAACTTAAACGAAATGTAACCAAATAAAGTAAAAAAAAGTTAAACTAAAAGCATATTTACAAGACATATATAAGATTATTAAAAGTTTAGAGTATGGATTATCTATTGACTTACCATGTGTCCCCGAAAACGACGCCAAATTCTTGGTACGTGCGAATGGTAGCGTATTTTTAGATAGATATTTTCACACAGATTCTGTTTTAAAATGTTTTTAGTTATACTAAACTACACATTTGAAATTCAAGCTTATTTATTGATTGGTAATATAGCGATGGTAAGAACCGAGTATTATTGTATCAATTCGTAAGCACACGTAGGGGTTTACTCAACAACCTTTATCATTGACTATCATATTTGTTTTGATTTAGAAAAAAATATTAGTTTGTTTTAAGGATTGATTTATAAGATTTCAAAACAATAATTTAAATAAAAAATAAATAAATAATAGAGACTTTTGGTGATTCTTTTAGTGAAGTTAGGCTAATTTAGGTTCCATAGTAAATATGATGAATTACATGGTATGGTTAAAGATATTAATTAATGTAATTATTTTTAATGTTTATAAATGTGAGTCGACGCAGAGTTATCATAAATTGGCTCCGTAGTGACAAGAAAAGCTACAGTAATAACTTACAAGACAACCACTAAGCCCTTAGTGAAGTAGGTAATAATTATGCACCCTTTTAATTGTGTACCCACTTCTAGTTCATTAGCCATGACTTTGTTATAAAGACTGATTTCACAAATAAAATTTTGTTCATATGCTTTTAAACAATATATGACATTTAAAATTACAAATCATAAATTTATAAGTTTTCATTCAAATGTAAATGCTACCCATCAAAAAGTTATTCAAAATTACTAAAACATTCTCATAATATGAACCACATCATTTGTTCATCACAAATTAGATTAAGTTTTGCTAAGTTAGAATGATATTATAAGTTTAGTTTATTATGATCTTGAACATTACAACAAAGATAGAAGATAGTAATGAAATTATCGATAAATTAGAACAATCAAACTACTGATCCAATATAGATGATGTAAATTTATGCCGGGCCTCTTTGAATGGACCTCACAGTTATTCTAATGTCCTCCAAAGGCAAAACACCAGGACTTTACCTCTAAAACAATCTATCAAGCGTTGCAAATGAGTCACTATTTATAGCTTCTAGAGTGTCAGGCATGGCACTATGTGTCAGGACCGTATACGTACGGAATACTAACAGATTCTGCGTTTATACCGAATCAAATAGTGCGGAATCCTATTTGATTGGTGATCCAATCAATGAGAACAATTACCTGATCGATATAAGATTGAAACTAAGCGTTATGAACGAATAGAGATCGATCAGGAATGATCTATGAAGTTGGATAGGCTTCCTTGTACGTTCTAGACAGCTAGGGTTCATGTATTATGAAGTATGCTCTTAATTGTTTCTCATTGTTACGTTTTCCCATGAATTAAGTGGTATTTATAGGTTATGGGTTTCCAATCGTACGACTGAACCATTAGCATGGTTCAGTCGTGCGACTAAATCATGCGATTGATCCATACGCACGACTGAAGGTTCAGTCGTGCGACTGAGTCAATCTTATGTCTCAATCGTGCGACTCATCCAGACTCCTGGTTCAGTCATGTGACTAGTCCATAAGCATGATGTATTCATGTGTATGGTCCATTTGCATGAAGACTCATATGACTAAGTTTGAACACATTTCTGCGATTACGGGTTGGATGTCTAATTGTCCAGGCGGTAATGATAGTATCTTGTACCTCAATCATTATTGACTAAGAACTATGCACAACAACCTTAAACCGATATAGTAAGTTCATTATACTTTAACATATAATAACACTATGAAATATTAAACATTATAAAAATCAACCACATATTATATTTCATTTAACCCATTCATTACATATATGTAAGACATGAAAGACATTTATATTAAGCTCATAAACTAGGGACATATGTATCAACACTATGCCTAAGTAAAAAGTATGTAAAATTTGGTCAACTCATACAAGCGACAATTATTAATGCATGGACCCGTGATGGGGCTCAACCCCATGTTAGGGAGGGGCATGACCCCATGCCTCCTAGTGCACAGACCATATCTCTCTGGCAGGGAATAGTACTTTTTTCATTTTTGACTAACGAACTCAGTGGCATGCCAAATTCAACATTGGGGCGTGTTCAGGCTAGACATGGCGTTTGCTTCAAGCAGAACAACCATATTTGGACTCTAGAGCTTAATTTTCTTCAAATTTATTCTTGTTAAGCTCTTTTGGCCTATCCTGGTCTTTTCCAAGCCTAAAACCACAAATTAAAGGAATTAGGTAGCAAATGATCATTTTTGTTAGGAGTATTGGAAATATTTTATGTACAATTGATATGTTCTATATATAATTTGGAGCACATTAGGTTACAAGGGGCAAGTTAGTTCTCACGAGTCGACTTAAGGATAGGATACCATCGACTGGAGCAAGACATATACAAAAGACATCCTTTCAAACACGTAATGGGCACTATAAATTCCTCGTTATGTCATTTGGATTGGCAAATGCACTTGCTACATTCTTGGACATAATAAACATGTTGCATCACTCGATGTTAGACAAACAAGTAATTGTATACGTTGATAACATTCAAATTTAATCAAATAATGAAGGTGATAATGCTTTCCGTACGAGTGGTACTGGAAACCTTAAAGGAAGAAAATTTGTATGTCAGGTTCTCGAAGTGTGCTTTTAGGTTACAAAAAGGGTAATTTGTAGGCCATATTATTAAACTGGATGGAATTTTTGTAGGTCCGATAAAGATAGAAGTTGTTACCCAATGGGATTCTCTAAAGACACCATAATATGTTTGAATATTTCTTGGATTTGCAAGGTATTACGAGAGATTCATCCAAGATTTCTCAAGGATTACATCACCCCTAACAAAGTTAACTCAATAGGACGTAAAATTTGATTTTGGATAGACTCAGGAGGATGTGTTCCAAGAGCTAACAAAGAGGACGACTCTTATCACTACAGGATGGAAATGAAGACTTTGTAGTTCACTCTAACGCCTCATATTTGGGGCTAGGATGCATCTTAGTACAATAAGGAAAGTTATAGCTTATTCCTCACGAAAATTAAAGATCCATAATATTAATTATTATACTCGCCATTTGGAACTTGCTCTTGTAGTGTTTGCACTCAAAGTATGGAGGCGTTATATTTATGGTTTCCAACGCACTGTTTAGGACAAAACCTAAATACGGGGCCTAGACTTGTAGGCCTTGAAAATTCAAATAAAAAGTAAGAATGTTTGAGAAAATTCAAATAAAATGTAAGAATACTTGAGTTCTACTTTAAAGGTCAAATTACATAAGGTTTACGCGAGGTTAATGTAAATAGAATCCAAAATATTAAGATACCTTAGTCGCTCCCTTACCCATTTGGGTAACCCCACATTCAAGCTACTAGACTTAAAGAGAGAAGGTGTCATTTTCTAGAGAGAAAAAGCTTGGATTTCACATGAAAGGTAAATTTCTACGCCTCCATCATCAATAATGATATCCTATAGCTATACTAATAACCTAATTTTAATCATGATATCCTATTAAAATTTCCAACTTTACTTATAGAAATGTAGATCTTAGGTTATGGTGCTTGTTCTAAGATTTTGTTCATCAAACAAACAAAGTGAGCTCTAGATCCTTTTTCTTTATGTTTATCAATGATTTTAGGGATGATGTGCATGCTTAAACATGTATTACATGATAGATATATTTTTTAAAAACATAAAGTTACCTCATATATTTTTATGATTCATCTTTATACTATTCGATATGTATATTCAAAGTCTACAAAATAAACCTAGGTTTTGTATGATTCCAATAAGTTCGTATTCAATAGAGTCATTGTTCACCAAATTCAAACCATCACTCGCATTGAACCAATGTTCATCCATATTGACCCATGCTTAACCAGTCAGTCAAAGCTCATCTTCATCAAACCCTTTACTCACCTAAATTGATCGGTGTTCATCTGTATCAACACATACTTAGCCAATTAGTTAAAGCTCATCTGCATTGGACCCTTTACTCACTTGCATTAAACTGATGTTAATCCGCATTGACCCATACTTAGCCAATCAGTTAGAGCTCATCCATAGTGGGCCCTTTACTCATCCGCATTATATCATTACTTATTTGCATTGAGACTTTACGCATCCGCATTGGACATTTATACATCGACAATAAAAGTATAATCGCATGTATTAAGTATTGTCCACCTGCATAACTCATATGCATTGTTTTTTAGTCATTTGCATTGAACTGTACCCATTCACATTAAGGTGGTGTTATTTTTTTTTCCAAAAACTCTTCCCCACCTCTTCATATGCGCGCACGCAAACGTGAGAAGAGGTTTTGAGTGTGCAGTGTGTTTGTATTTTGGAAGACGTTTCATTAAAAAACGGCTTCTTAACATCTGCGTGGAGAAGATGTTGTCTTACCGTTTCTCAACCTCTTCTCCTTTACCCCCAACCCTTTCAGACTCCATTTGTGTCCGACCCACGCCACCACTCCTCTCTTCCATCCTGAAAACATCCCAACCGCCGCCACCAAACCGCGGTCTCCGCTCGCGCCGCCTTCCTTCTCCGGCGCAGCCTCCCCCACTGGTGCTGCCGTTCCCCTCCGCGGCCCTCTCCCTTAGCGCATGTCCCACTGGCGCTGCCCCCTCCGCTGCCCTCCTCTAGCGCAACCCACTGGCGTTGGCTTCCTCACCTCCCCCTTCCTCTAGGCAGGGGCTTAACAGATGACGAGCGGCTAATTGGAGCACCAGCCTGGCCCCTGATGGAGGAAATGGGTCTATTGGTAATTGACTTATGGCTTCCATGGTCTTGGTCTTGTATTGGGAGAACTAGCTGAATTTGGGACAGTAGAATGAGATCTAACTGAATGTGGGCGACTTTGTGGTGGCATTGGTGCCCGTGGTGCAGGTTTGGTTGTAGATAAAGATGGTGTGCTTGTTGGAGTTGAAGATCTTGTAGTGAAGGAAAAAGAAGAGTACCGGGGGGTCAAAAGCCTAAAAATGTACAAGTTTTTTACATTATTTATAACAAAAAAGATCTAATCTTGAATTATTTGTTGTTTTAGTTTTGTTTGGGTGTAAATTATAGAATTTAATATGAAATTGTTCGTTTATCGTTACTTTGATGAACTATTTTTGCACTCTGCAGATATTAAAAAAACAAAACAGTCGTTTTTATGCAGACTGCAGACGTTTAGTCCACCTTTTCTGCTGCAGATGTCTGCAAATATGGTAGGGGTGTGCATGGTCAGTTTGGTTTGGTTTTGGCCTAAAACCAAAACCAATAACTGATATTTCAGTTTCTAGGTTTTTAAAACCATTCGGTTTCGGGTTTTTTTCAGTTTTTGATTCGGTTTTAACTTCGGTTTTAACTTTGGTTTTGGTTCGGTGTTTGGTTTTTTTCGGTTTTACTATTTGTGTTTCAAGTTTTAGAAAAAAATATTTTAAAGTAATGAATTTAAGCCAGAAACTTTGGCGTTACGTTATTTTGTTGGTCTCTAAATATAATCTATATATTTTTATAAATCAGTTGACATTAAAATTAAATGAAATTCATAAAATGTAAGAACAATATATTCAATAAAACATTTTAATTTATTAATTCAAATAAAAAAATTAAACATTATTCTTGAAACCTAAATATTTAATCTCATTTAGATAAAACAAATTAAATAAGTAATTAAAAGGCTAATAATTTTTATAAGTATATGATTACACCTCTAAATTTACAACTTGATTACATGGTGTCGGTTTGGTTTTTTCGGTTTTTGTTACAAGCAAAACTAAAACCAAACTGAGAAATTCGGTTTTTAAAAAATCATCAAACCATACCGTCGGTTTTCTAGCGGTTTCGGTTTTATTGGTTCGGTTGCGTCAGTTATTTTGGTTACGTTTCGGTTATTTTGATTTTTTGTTGACCCATAAGATGTGGTCCGTACAAACATCCCCTAAGTCTTACTCATCTGTATTTTTGTTTTCTATTAGTGATCTTACTTACCCGCATCATCCCATACTCAACTAAATAGACACGTACCTCCACATTTGCCCATACTTCAACTGCATTGACCTGATGTTCACCCGCATTGACCATATACTTGACTAATGCTCATTTGAATCTAGTTGGTCACCCATATCAATAGTGCCTTACAAATGGGCAACCCATGAGGGAAACACATGACATTGGTAAAGATCTAAGTCATGCATATAAAAAACCGGGGCAATAACTTAAACACATGGCATTGGTAAAGATCTAAGTCATGCATCAACCACCAGAGTGATAGAGCAATTGATCGGATCAGAACCAGTTGATAGGCTCCGATATCAATTGATAGGATCAATTGAGACAATCTGTAATGATCTATGTGAACAATTCAAGAGAAACACAAACAGTTTTAATCGATTCAAGCAATATCAACAAATTCACAGTTCATTGATATAGCTAAGACAATTACAAGAGTAAGAAAGCAGTTAGCAATTCAAGCACTCAATCTTAACAACTTACATGAATTCTCTGTAAATTGTATCTCTCAAATTGCATGCAATCGCTCCTCTCTCTCTTCTATTTTCTGTTTTTCTATTTGCATGTATTCTCTTCGTGTATTCATCTCTAACTAACTCTCTAGTCTAAGCTATTTATACTAGCAACTAAGGAACTAACAATTTACAAAACTAGTCCCTATACTAGTACAAACTATAAAATATATACACAAAGACTAAATGTTAATCTTCCAAGGGTTCTAACAAACCCCAAACCATCTTTTCACCTTATCCACCCAACACCATCATTTCACCAATTTAAATAATTCCGATTTGTCACTTTAATCTTTTTACCAAAATTTACTTTCCAAAGCCTCTTTCACCCAAATTCACCCTGCTTAAACTTGTTTCATCATCACCTTTCTCACAATGGCACTCAACCCTCATCATAACCAAGTCGCATTCCTTGACTTTACCAAGGATGCTGACTTCTCAGATATCATCTCCTTCCTTACCCAATCTTCTTATTTCACTGCTCTAACCGTAAACCCTACTGTTTATCTGAACCTCATGGATGATTTCTGGAGTAACAGTCAGATAGTACTCCTAAATGGAGTTAGGATTATTCGGATGAGCATTTCTGGTCAGGAGTTGGTCATTACTGAACATGTCATCTGGGAGTATCTGGAGCTCCATGATAAAGGCACTCCTACTAAGTTCCCCAAATCATACCTTGATGACACCTATCTTCAAATGGGATATGGTGGAGATATGAATAGGTCTATAGTCTATAAGCTTATTTTTTGTTATAACTGGAAGTTCCTACTTCATGTTGTTCTTCATTGTCTATCAAACAAGTTTGGGGGATGGGATCAAATCCCATATGAACTGGGCTGCCTAGTTCATGGATTGGTGAAGAGCCTCCGCTTCAATTACTCAAGGTTTGTGTTGACTAACCTACTAGGAAACCTCCAAAAGGACACATTCTTTATGTATCCTAGGTTTCTTCAGCACATAATCAACTGTGAGCTGGACCAGAGTAAGCTT
>BJCM01036769.1:0-10264 GCA_018326385.1 Flaveria bidentis | reverse complement strand
TCCTATAGGGAGACTCGTCTTTCCCAAGTGAATCTTCTGGTTTTTGTTGTGATCCATTCTAGCATTTTCTCGTGATACTTTTATTTTTCCTTCTTAGACAATCATGGCTGTGCTAAATGATTTATGTGTTCCAACTTCTGAGGACAAATCCGAACTAGTGTCATACCATTTTATGATTCGTGAATTTGTTCCAGTATACCCTAAACCAAATGCTAAGTCGGTTCATACCAAGAGAGATAACCAAGTTGCTAGAGACAATTATCAAGGAACTGGGAAGGAAACATTGTATAATCCCATTCTCAATTTCGACTTTTTCTTATATGTATTTCTACTTTGATTTCTGTATGTGTGAATATGAGAAGCTCAAAAATAAAATACCCTTTTATGTTATACTATGGTTTATTACATCCTGACTGCTCAAAGTAATGTTTAGGTACGTGGTTTTTGCTAAATGAGAACGTACATTTGCCACAAGTAAAAATAAATAAATAAATAAATAAATAAATAAATAAATAAATAAATAAAAGACATACATCTTGCAAGATAATTTTTTTGCAAGTAAAAAAACACCTTTCGTCTCTCTCCTACAACTTGAAATGAACTTATCAGTGTTGGGGTTTTTAGATTTCATGGTCTTCTAATTGAGCTGGTAAAGTTTGGGAGTGATTTAGAATTTTGAGTAACATTAGTGGTCTAATAAGTCAAGGAGAAAGCTTATTTGTTAGACGATCCAGTAATTGACTTTTTCATCAATTTTATTGTTTGTGTTAAGTGTTAGAGTCAAATCTCGGTAATATCAAAGTACAGGGACTTTACTTGTCTACTTAAATAGTTTTGTGTTGATTTGTTCGTTTAAATTGTAACACTTGTAAACTTTGAGGATGTAATCTTTATATAGTGGAGTAATTCTTTTAATGGTTGTTACTACTGATTAGGGGATATAACCTCTCTTAAGGGTTTTTCTTCTAGCTCAGTTCTCTTTATGATTGTGATATCAAATGAATATCAAATCTTGATCTCAATTGTTTTGTTAATTTCATACTTCTTTTGGTGTATATATCAGAGCCAAGGTTGGGCTCTTGATTGGAAAGAAGAGTAAGCAATCTGAGAAATCAAAAGTTAAATGAAGATCGGTGATGGTGACTTCAAAGTTTGATCTTGATAAGTTCGATGGGAAGAACAACTTCAGCCTGTGTGAATGAAAATGCGGTCATAGTTGGTCCATGAGGGTCTAGTTGAGGCCCTGGCCGGAGAAGCAAATTTTCTGGCGGATCTAACGGAGAAAGAGAAACGTGAAGTGATGGAGAAGGTGCATAGTGCGATAATTCTTTCACTTTGTGATCGAGTCTAGGAATGGTGACTAAAGAGGGCTTTTCGGCAGTCGGCACGGATCTGGTCAAAGCTTGAAAGCCAGTACATGACAAAGTCTCTCGCCAATAGATTATACTCGAAGAAACGCTTGTACACGTTCCACATGGCGGTGAACAAGACTCTGGAGGGTCAGATGACGAGTTTAATAAGCTCATTTTGGATCTTGAAAATGTTAACACTAACTTAGAAGATGAAGATCAAGTTATCATCGTCTTGACTTTGTTCCCAAATTCATATGAATATTTTGTTGACACACTGATATATGGTCGAGAAACACTCTCAATGGAAGAGGTTCTAGCATGCAACCATGAATTCAAAAGAGTTAAAGAAACGGAGTGATGTTCAAGAAGATTCCAGTGATGGTTTGTATTTTCGGGGAAGGCTAGATCAAAGTTCAAGCAAAAGAAAGAGTTAGTCTCGATTGAACTCCAAGGTTAGAGGGCGTTGTCTCGATCGAACTCCAAGGTTAGAGGGCGTTGTTACGTGTGCAACACAGAGAAACATTTGAAGAAAAAAATTTTAGAGAAGAAAATAAAAGAGTTTGAACCAAGTTCATCAAAAAGGCACATAAACCTTGTATTAGAAGAGTTGTTCGATGGGTATGATAGTGCAAAAGTAATGAATGTAATAGGGGGGAAGTTGAGGGTGGTTGGATACTAGATTCAGGGTATTCATTCCATATGACACCTGATAAGGAACTTTTCAAAGAATAAAAGCTGCAAGATTCGGGAGAAGTCAAACTTGGAGAAGACAGATCGTGTAGGATTCTTGGCACTTGCACAATTACATTCAAGCTTGACAATGGGTTTGAGGTTGACATAAGTGACATCTAGTACATTCCTAGCTTGAAAAGAAGTTTGTTGTCCATTGGTACATTTAAGAGATCAGGACACTATATTGACCTGAAAAGTGGTAAAACTAAAATAGTAAGTTATGTTGACAGGCACTAGGAAATATAACAATACCTATACTTTAGATGGAGATGCTTTACATGGTATGGGTTGTACTGATGTGTCAAAGTCTGATAGTTCATTACCGTGGCATAGGAGACTCGGTCACCTCAGTGAACAATGGCTCATAGAATTAAATAAACAAGGTATCATTAAAGAGTTTAAACTTAATGATGTTGGATTATACGAGACATGTATTCTAAGGAAACAGAAGAGGGTGCAGTTCAAATAGGGAAACATATATCTAAAAGGTTATTAGACTGTGTGCATTTTGATCTATATGGACCGGTAAGGGTTAATTACCCTAGGAGGTGCTAGTTATTTTCTGTCCATTATTGATGACTTCTTAAAGAGAGTTTGGGTATATGTAATTAAACATAAGAATAGTGCTTTTCAAAAGTGTGTGGAGTGGAAATCATTGGTAGAAACTCAAACTGAGAAAAAACATAAGAAATTAAGAATTGATAGCGGACAAGAATTTTGCAATAATGAGTTAAATTAATTTTGAATATTGCATGGAGTGGCTTGGACCTTGATAATTAATGGAACTCCTCAGTAGAATGGGCTAGCTGAGAGGATGAACTGAACTATACTCAAAAGGGTTAGAATATGATTATACCAATAGAAAGATTAATATTAAGCCTGATTGTAGTCACTTGAGGGTAATTGGATCTACAGTATACTCTAATATTAGTCAGGATAAACATGATTCCAGGGCTCAGAAATGTATTCTCCTGGGTTATCCTGAGGATGTCAAGGGATACTGGTTGTGGAGATTTTTCAAGGGGTGGCCCTAGGGTCATAGTAAGTAGAAATATGTAGTTTAAGGAAGGTGTATTTTATAAAGATGTAGCTGGTCATGAGCATAGTGACATACCTAGTCATGCGCATGGTCCAGAGAAAGTTGAGATTGAGGTGGAGTTTAATGAATATGATAATAGCACCACCCCTGCTAGTACTAGACTAATTCTAGAATGTAGTGAAAGCTCCTATACTTCTAGTATTGCAAAAGATAGGCCAAGGAGGAAAGTGGTGGCACCTATAAGGTATTGGAGCAACTGTGATGTGTTAGCTATGGTATTTTAGAAGTTGAAGAAGAGAGCATTTATGAACCAATGTCCTATGGTGATGCCATGTGTTCTGAGTAGAAGGATAATAGTATAGTGATATGATGGAAGAGGTGGCATCTTTAAAGAAGAATGACATGGGATCTAGTTGATAAACCTTAGGATTAGAAGCTTGTTTAATGCAAGTGGCTTACAAAGTAAAGGATGGAGTTTTAGGATGTGAAAGGCCTAGGGTTAAGGCAAGACTAGTAGCTAAGGGGTTCACCTAGAGAGTTGGGGTAGACTACAATGAAATCTTCTCACTAGTAGTTAACATACCTCCATTAGGGTTCTTCTATCAATTACCGATGCATATGATCTTGAATTGGAACAGTTAGATGTTAAAACAAACTTCTTTCATGGGTTTCTTGATGAGAATATATACATGAAGCAACCTTTAGGTTTTGAGGTCAAAGATAGTAAGGATAAGGTGTGCTTACTAAATAAATCTTTATATGGACTCAAACAATCTTCAGGCAATGGTACACTAGGTTTGATGAGCTTGTGGTAACTCATAGTTTTTCTAGAAGTGCATATGATAGTTGTGTGTATTTCAGGAAGTGTAGCAATGGTAGCATCTTCTACTTACTATTATATGTAGATGACATGTTGTTGGAATGTAGTGATATGCATAAGATTAATGCTATAAAGTAGTTTCTTATGACGTAGTTTGAAATAAAGGAGTTATGGAAGGTTAGTAAAATTGTAGGTAAGGATATAACTAGAAACAGAAGTTTGAGGCAGCTAAAGCTCACACATATATCATATATGAACACAATGTTGAAGAACATTGTTATGAGTGACTGTAACCTAGTCAAGACTTCTATACAAATACACTTCAAGTTATCCTTAAAGGACTATTCCAATACTAATGATGAGGTTGAGTACAAGAAAAATGTTCCATATGCTAATGTGGTAGGTAGCCATATGTATCTGATGGTTTGTACTAGGCCTGATCTTGCTTATGTTATGAGCCTAGTGAGTAGATATCTTGCATCTCGTGGGAAAGTTCATTGGTTGGCTGCTAAGAGGATTTTAAGATACATTCAAGGAACTAAAAGTTGGGGGTTAAATTTTGGCTAGCATGATGAAAATAGCCAAGGCATGATCATCGGGTATGTTGATGTAGATTATGCTAAAGATTTAGATAAGGGGAGGTCTATTACTAGATATATTTTAAAAGTAATTGGTAATGTGGACCTGGAAGGCTCAACTGCAACATGTGGTGGATCTTTTAACCACAGAGGTTGTGTATATTGCATGAACAAAAGCTTTTAGATAATCCTTGTGGCGTAAGAGGCATGTTTCTGAGTTGGGAATAGAAGTGTTAAACACTATAATATATTATGATAACCAAGGAGTTGTTTAGCTTACTAGGACAATGTATCTCATGAGAGGACTAAGCATGTATATGTTAGATTGTATTTATCAAAGAGGTGGTCGGTAAAAAAGAGGTTGTTATTCAACAGGTTGATACCACTAAAAACTTGGTTGATATGCTTACCAAGGGTTTATCAAGTTCTTAGATTGATTTTTGTGTTGAAGGGATTATGATTAGTTAGTTTGATGAGATTCAGACTCTAATTGTGGAGATTCTTAAATGTTAGAGTCAAATCTCTATAATATTGTGAAGTATAGGGACTTTACTTGTCTACTTAAATAGTTCTGTGTTGATTTTTTAGTTTGGATTGTAATACTTGTAGGATGTAAATTGTAAAAAGTGTAGTAATACTGTTAATGGTTGTTACATACTAATTAGGGGATATAACCTTTCTTAAGGGTTCTTCTTCTAGATCTGTATGATTGTGAAATCAAATGAGAATCAAATTTTGATCTTAATTTTTTTTGTTAATTTCATACTTCTTTTGATGTATAATCTTACATTTTGGTATTAGACTCATTCGCTTGACGAAAATAATGACTTGGGATTAGTGAAGAGACATTCTTGTACTATGTTGTGCGAGGTGAGCGATACCATGGTTGCGTTGATTTTGATATGTTTTTGTAACATCTCGTATTTTCATTAAATTAAGAGTTAACTTTGTTAAGTTCTTGTATGGACTAATTCTATCATTTATGAAACTTATGGGTTTGTTATGCTTATTTATTTGTTGTCTTTAATTCTTTTTCGTTTAGGTGCATAATAAAAATAGTGGATAATAATAATAACTATAATACTAATAATATTAAAAATAATAATAATAAACATAATAATAATAATAATAATAATAATAATAATAATTTGTAAAGTTTATTAAACTTAAAAAGGTTTAAAAGAAGTCTACGGGGTTATATTGCAAATTGTGAATCTTCAAAGGAAAGTTTTTAACATGAAATAACAAAATATAAACAACAGGGACCATTTGTGTAAACATTTGAAATCAAACCCCCCTTTTTCCACACACGTTTTTCTGGCCGCCGGCCGGTGTAACTCTGGCGCGGCGCCGGCGATGCCAAATACCATAAATTCTTCATAATTTCGACCTCGAATCGCACCAACCGTTCCGCAAAACAAATTCGAACTTAAATGCAATCTTTAATAGGGTGTTAAACACGGGTATAATGATATTTGAAGAGAAACCGAACCCACCATCGAATTTTACACGGTTCAACTCCCAAACCATGTTGGAAATCAAATTAATTGGACGGAAACGTACGTTTAATCACTACGAAACTAAATGTATTGTTTAATTTGAGTTTAATAACAAATTAATCATCCCCATATAACCGAAACCAACGGATCAGAGGAGGGATTAGTTCGAGATCAAATCGTTCAATCTGGTCCATATAACAGAGGGGAATCATCAAATTCGATTCCTTTAAACCCTTGATATACTCAATTGCTAGAAAAATCCAATGCAAACTCGAAATCAAACCTCGTGTTCATCACGAAAGAGCCGAAGTTAAATCGAAGTAAACCATATCAATTTGCACATAATTGGGTAAGATAATCACACCTACACACTCGTTATGACATAGGGAACAAAAGCCCTATGGTTAATTCGGGTAACAACACCATTTTGATCTTCAATTTTGGTTCGAATCAACCTAGGGTTCATTCGATTTGACCTGTTTTGTAACTGATTTTTTTAACAATTGGGAACTAAAATAAACCGCGGCCAAGGCCTTGGTTCACTGGTTCCCCACTCGTTTGTCAATCTAGAGATCCCGGGTTCGAACCCGAGCACCCTCTTGTTATTTTCAAAATGGTTTTTAGCCTTAATTCATTTCTAGAAAAAAATTATTAAATATAAAGAAATGATTTTTACAAACTTGTAATTTTTAAAATCACTTAAATTATTTTTTGTAAATTTATTTTATTCATATTAAACATTTTTAACATTTTATTATAAAAACTATAATTAAGTATGATTACAAAAATGATTTATATAATAATGTAAAATGTTAAGTTATTATTGAATCTTATATTTTCTTTGATTTATAGTATTCAAATATATGTTATAATACACAAGTTATTAACAATGGATATAATTCCTTTAAAATTTTATAATGTTACTTCTTTATTGAACAAAATATAAATAAGAGTCACTAAGTTTATTTACAAAAACCCCCAAATCCTAATACCCTAGTTCATGTGAAATCGTTAATATTATTATTGAACTTAAATCTTGTAAATATATATATATTTAGGTACCTTGTGAAGAACTACGTTGGAACGTTGCTAATTATTTTTTTCGTATTAATCATCAATTATATACTTATTGACCAAGTGAGTATTTCTATACCCCTTTTTCATATTTTCACACTTTGGGGTGAAACATGTTACCTTATAATCGTTGCACTTGTAAAATGTTTGATTCTTGTAAACTTATGGCAATTCACTTGTATGTTGTGGTTAGTTGATCTTAGTAATTACCATGTAATGTCGATTATATGTACAATCATTAACTATTGCTAGTCTGGCGACGTCATAGATCTATGGGCCTGACAAATTTGCTTGGTTAATCTAAGTACACTTAGCTAATCGTATATACTTGTAAACGTTGAGACTTGTAAAACTGTCAAGGTTTGATTGTGCATTCTGTCTTACAACCCTAGTTACTTTATTCTCTAACTTATAACATGAATTGTCATCTTTTATATACTTATGTATTGAAAACTATGGAAATCTCACCAATACTATGTTGACCTTTTATTTTTAACATGTTTCAGGAAACGCGCAAGTTTGACGGCCACCTTTGAAGCTTATTTCACACCTAAGAATGGACCTAGATAAATAAATGGATGGACTTGAAATATTTCTTTTATGCTTGTTAATTTCTTTGTTTGAGACTTATGCTTGTAATCTTACATTTGAAACTTATAATTATTATATTTGGATTATTAATAGCGTTATGTGGCTGTGAACGATCTGAACTCTCATATCTCGACGTTTCCGCCGTCAAGGTTGAGGAGTGATAGTTTGGTATCAGAGCCCATAACTATAGGGATTTAGGTTATTAGAAATGGTGACCTAGACTATAACGTATGCATGAACCTTAAAGAATCATATTTCTATTCTTGTAAAAGTATATGGTTTGCATTCTACATAATTCTATGCTTTCTTATGTGTAATTTGATGCCTTAGCATAGGATTGCTTAAACATTATTACCTGTCTCCCTAAACTTAACTTTGACTCTTTCATTCTCCCCGAACATAAAGTTTCTTAATCTTATTCTCGACGACACATGGGATCATATACTTATTGTTTATATCTTGAATCTTTAGACTTTATGTCTAATCTATACAACTCTCATCAAGGTTTTGATTTTATGAACCTAAGGAATATTGTGTGACACATAGACACCTATATTCTGGATTTCCTGGCAAAAGGCCTTTGGGCTGAGGTAAGCATTTCGCATAAATCCTACGGGACTAGTTATGCTTACCTGGGGATTTCTGGGATGAGTGATAAACTATGGTCAACATACACAAGTTCCTAAGGCAAATGGGTCAATTCACCTTGACGTGTCAACGTTTCCAAATGGTCATGTGATACCAAATGGAACCATTACGTGTCCTTTACAACTCTTAGCTTATTATTGTTTGAATTACTATCCTTTGTTATCCTCATTCCTGTGTCTTTGGAGATCGAGCCTAAACTTTCTAAGCCGCGTGCTAATTTGGAAAGACCCTTTACGGTCGAATTCGATGATGCAAATCGATCATCGTTGACGTCGTAATACGTGATTGTACCTTGAGCTTTTAACGAACACGACTTCTCCATCGACCTTATGCCTATGTAACTGGGAAGCTTTGATGTTATTGGCATGGATTGGATAGCCAAGCAACGTGCGGAAATTCTATGCTTCGAGAGGTGCATTCGAATTCCTTTACCGATGGGTGATACTTTGAATGTCTTTGGGGAGAAATCATCCCAAGGACTCAAACTTATGTCCTGCAACAAGGTCCGAAAGTGCTTAAGTAAAAAATACGTAGCTTTCGTAGCGTATGTAGTTAATACAAAAGCCAAAGGTAAGGAACTGAAAGACATTCCTGTTGTGTGAGAATTTCCCGAGGTTTTTCCCGAGGATCTTAAGGGATTACCTCTCGTGTGAGAAGTTGAGTTCAAGATTGACTTAATCCCTCGTGCAAACCCTGTGGCTAAATCACCTTATCGTCTGACACCGTCTGAAATGCAAGAACTAGCTAGTTAATTACAAGAGTTGACCGATAAGGGTTTCATTCGTCCTAATTCTTCACCATGGGGTGCACCTGTGAGGTTCGTGAAGAAGAAGGATGGTTCATTCCGCATATGCATCGACTACAGGAATTCAACAAGCTTACCATTAAAAACCGATATCCTCTTCCTCGAATCGATGATCTCTTCGATCAACTTCAAGGAGCAACTCAATTCTCAAAGATCGATCTACGTTCTGGGTATCATTAATTATGTGTTCACAATGACGACATTCCAAAGACCGCTTTTCGTACTCGATATGGACATTACGAGTTCATGGTTATGCCTTTTGGCTTGACTAATGCACCTGCCGTGTTCATGGATCTCATGAATCGAGTATGTAAACCGTATTTAGATAACTTTGTGATCGTGTTCATTGATGGCATTCTTATTTATTCCAAGAAAAAAATCAATCACGAGACGCCCTTACGACGAGTTCTTGAACTTCTAAAGAAGGAGCAGTTGTACGCCAAGTTTTCCAAGGGTGAGTTATGGCTAGAGGAAGTGCAATTCTTAGGGCATGTGGTGAATAGCCAAGGAATTCACGTAGATCCTGGTAAAATAGAAGTCGTATAGAATTGGTGTGTTCCCATAACCCTAACCGAAGTTCATTCTTTTTTGGGCTTAGCGGGAT
Organism: Flaveria bidentis; assembly: GCA_018326385.1. NCBI lineage: Eukaryota > Viridiplantae > Streptophyta > Magnoliopsida > Asterales > Asteraceae > Flaveria > Flaveria bidentis. The sequence continues at coordinate 522 of BJCM01036769.1, read as the reverse complement.
ATTACCGTAGGTTCATAGAAAATTTTTAGAAGATTGCTAAATCATTAACGACGCTAACTCAAAAGAATCGACTTTTTGAATGGGGACCCGAACAAGAAGAGGCTTTCGAGACATTGAAATGCAAGTTGTGTAACGCTTCTATACGCACACTCCCCGATGGAAATGACGACTTTACCGTGTACTGTGATGCCTCTAATCAGGGTCTTGGTTGTGTTCTCCTGCAACGAGGCAAAGTCATAGCATATGCATCGAGGCAATTGAAGGTTCATGAAGTGAACTACATAACCCACGATCTTGAACTTGGTGTTGTGTTTTCGCTTTGAAGATTTGGCGATATTATCTTTATAGGATGCAATGCATAGTTTTCACCGATCATAAGAGCCTCCAACACGTGTTCAACCAAAAGGATCTCAACATGAGACAAAGATGATGGATTTAGTTTATTAGCGACTACGACTGTGACATTCGCTATCACCCTGGAAAGGAGAATGTTGTAGCTGACGCGCTGAGTCGCAAGGTCCA
>BJCM01036764.1:0-17322 GCA_018326385.1 Flaveria bidentis | reverse complement strand
TGAAGACTACAGCTGAAGACTAAGTCTGAAGACAACAGCTGAAGACTACAGCTGAAGACAACAGCTGAAGACAACAGCTGAAGACAACAGCTGAAGACAACAGCTGAAGACAACAGCTGAAGACAACAGCTGAAGACTAAGTCTACAAACAGCTGAAGACTAAAGTCTGAAAACAGCTGAAGACTAAAGTCTGAAAACAGCTGAAGACAAACAGCTGAAGAAAACAGCTGAAGACTAAGTCTGAAAACAGCTGAAGACTTAAGTCCGAAAACAACAGCTCAAGACAACAGCGGTTGTCACAACAGCTGAAGTTCGCTGAAGGACTTTGGTTGCTTCAGCCTTCATAATTCTCTACACTAACAATTTCAGGATCACCAATTTCAGATCCCCTAACGATGAGATGAAGAACTTTTCAAATCAAACCTTCACAACATAATATTCAAATCACAACATCACAAATCGATTTTAATGACGTCGATCACCGATTTATGACAAGGTAGTTGGCGGTCACAGGTTGATGGCGGTCACATCTTGATGGCGGTCGCAGGTGGGTGCCGTAGAGAGTAATCGCAGTAATGGTGAGGTTGGTGGAGCCCGATTAATGGCGGTCGCTTGTCTCACAAGTACAACAGTTGTGAGGAGGTGGCGGTCGCTTGTCTCGCAGGTCGATTAATGGTGAGGTTGGTGGAGCAGTAGTAATGGCGAGGAGGACGGTGTTCGCTCGTAGTACAACGGTTAGGAGGAGGGTTAAAAGTCTAATAGGGAGATGGGGAAGGGTAAAAAAGTAATTTCTTATGTACAATGACTTTTAATTATTCAAAAGTTAATCCATTCTAACTTTTCAATTTTAACTTATTAACCATCAACTTATCCAAACACTAAAATTTAACTTATTAACTTTTTAAAAGTTAATAAGTTATAAGTAAGTTAAAAAGTAGATTATCCAAACATGGCCTATATAACATAATATAGGGACTGATTTATTCAAGTATGAAACTAAAGGACCTATAATGCAAGATAATAAAAACTTAAAGGACAATATATGCATACTTTAGTTCTATTTGGGCAGTAACAGTTGACTAACACGAAGCCAAAAGCGCGTGGGCCCACTGAATGACGACTTTATCGTGCATCAGTTTGTTACGATCATGACACGTGTCACAAAGTCTTATCAACGATGGAGATTGAACGTTTAATTCTGCAAGAATGCTAGCTAACAGAGGTACTAAGTGGGGCCTATTCAGTTCACTTTTCAATTATATTGATGTGACTTTGCCGCTAAAAATTTACAAACTTTTATTTATTTACAAATAACTAGATTATAGATTAAAGTAACATGTATTACATGTTTTAAATAAATAAATAAAATTTTAAATAGCTATTAACAAAATTTTAAAAATAATATTTGAAATAAAATTATGTATGTATAAAGACTATAAATGATTAAAAGATGATATTATTTTCTAAAATTATATCTTTAATTTCTTTTTTATTTTTTAATAAAATTTAAAATTTCTTATCATAACTTTAATGTTTAATATTTTTATTCCTTAAAATTTTTACTTAAAAACAAGGGTTTAAAATATTTAGTATTTTTAATAATGTTTGATGTTTTAGAAAACAATTTGTAGTTTATAAATAACTTATTTCTTTAGAAATTACGTTTATAATATACATATTTAATAGTTTATTCAATATATTTAATCGGAATAATAATTAAATAATATCATTAGTTATAATTATTTAATATGATAGAAAATAAAAAACAATAAATTTAGTATATTTTAAATTTTGTCACATGTCCCCCAAAAATATTATGTTATTAAAGGATTTTTACATATTTTTCATTTCTAAAATCATTGGTTACATATGTTCTAGAGCTGTAAAATCAGTCCCTTCTTAAACATATATATTACACTTATATCCATTTCATTATTAAATGACTTTTCTACCCTTTATTTTTACTATGCACTTTTCACATACTGGTTTTTTAATATTGTAATTATTTAAAATTTTGATATTTTTTCAATACTTGAATATGTAACTTTGATTATAGATTATTATACAGAAGACTTAAAATATGCAATTGATGATCTTAGAAAAGAGAATACGTAAAAATATACTAGTCAAAGTTAAAGATAAATTGTCATTTAATAAGTTAAATTTAATAAAATAAATCAATAATAGTGTGTGTATATATATTAAAAAATGAAAACGTTTAATTATTTTTTTAGCTTGAGGACTTATGTAATTAATGATTTTAAGAAAACAAAATATGTAAATGCCTATTTTATTAATGTAGATGGATAACAATAATGATAGCAAATCTTATCATATATTTATTGTAATATCTATTTTAATAAAGTAAGGTTTTAAATGAACACTTCATATATTCGAAACCTCTAATTTTAATTTTTATGTTTCAATTTCATAATAAATAATTACATTACCTATTAATAATATCTATTATAATAAAATAAGATTTTAAATGAATACTTCACATAATTCGAGACCTCTAATTTTAAATTTTCTGCTTCAATTTTATAATAAATAATTACATTAGCTAGTAATAATATTATTATTTGTAAGTATAACTTCTAAATAAAAATATTTTTATAAAAAGTACATTTTTTTAAAATGGTATGTTTTTGATAAAAAAAGTTTAATAACAAATGTTTGGAAAAATGATATCATAATTCTCATGCTTATTTGTGAGTATCTTGTATTCTTCCATACCAATTAAATGAAAATCTAAGTTTTAAACGTCAAATATGATGATTATAGCATCTACCAAATAAGTGAGAACGGAATTCCTTAACGTCTAATTATTAACATCTTAAAAGGATGTTTAATATAACTCGAATCTAAATTTCATTTCTCAATATGTTTTGTTCTTAAAATTTGTTTATTAGAATATGAATATCACTTTAATGTGTTTGGTTGAGCAACAATTTAGAATTGAAATTGAGAATGATATATCTTATTTAGTTATTTTATTATAATTTTATCTGATTTTAAGACACTAACTAGGGTAATCTTTGATATTTAATAATTTTATCTGATCTAGTAACTTTATAATTTAATGATATATTTATACTACTTAAGGCCAATAACCTTATGATACAAGAAATCAGTGCAACGAGTCTTGTTCACTTTTAGGTTTATTAGTTATGTTGTGGTCAAGATTCGTATACCAATTAACAAGTCACTCATTGCATTTCGGATTAGCTTCACCTCGATCCATTTGTTAGACTCATGATATTTGGAGGAGCAAATGTTCATCTCCAAATCATGATGACATTGCGTATATCCGTACCGATCAGGTAGAATTTATTGCTGGTTTGATTACATATCCTACACTACCAAAAGGATTTTTACAATCCTTCCAAATGGCATAGGACTTTAACAAAATTAACTGATATATCTGATCACTTATTGCTTTATTGGCGTTGCATTGGCACCCTGATTGTCACTACCGCTGCCATAGCCGGGCACCATGCTGTCATTGTTGCCCACACACCACAGATAGCGCCAACCATACTATTTTTGTCGTCGTCACCACGTTTGTTGTCACCATCCATTGCCATTGTCGCTATCATGGGCACTCACCCTTGTCACCAATAACACCTTCTTGCTCTCGTGTTCATCCCTGGTGGAGCTTGAACACACACACGGCACACACACACACGGCACGCACACACATGGCAAAACACGTCACACGGCACACACGGCACACACGGCGCGCGCGCGCGCACATACATATATATATATATATATATATATGGAGGGGGGTTCACGGAACCCACAATTTAAATCTTATTGTAATATCGGGAGGGGGAGACTAAATATTTATAAAATTCTCGGACAAAATACGCATAAGTTTTAATTTAAGAGAGGAAAAACGCCCTTCCGGGGGGGGGGGCGGGGGGGGGCACGAAACCCACAAAATTTTTTTCCTATCGTTGAGAAATTGAATTAAATTTCACATTTGTGTGTATAAAGAATTTTGTATGCAAAGGTAATGCATTCTTTGCGGTTTGCACATTGATCTGTGTGCAAATCTCGACATAAAAGTTATCTATCTAGATATTATTTGTATATACTAAGTCGGGTATCAACTTATAAGCAAAATCGACTTGATAGAGAAAATCAAGAAAAGAGCAATGTGATTTCAGTAAGTGTTAAAAATCAAAAAATCAAACTAATAATGTATAATGACGCCATGCGCGATAGATTGTTTTTCGAATACTAAAGGACTATTTTAAGAGGCTACATTTTAATGGTTCATGATATTTTAAATGGTTAAGAGATAACCTAAATCTTAAGAGCCGTTTTGTTCGCAAAATATTTTGCAAAAAAATTTAGTTTAGTTGGTCAATTTAAAGTAAGATTGAAATGTTAATTTTAAATGGAACGAATGTAATTTCCAACTATTATGAGAAAAATTTTTAATTTTAATTTTATCAGCTAACCAATCAAACATAATCTTATATGAAAATTTTCCAATTTCGAAAATTTGTGTGAATCAAACTGAACCTTGATGGGTAACTTTCATTCATTCAAACTTAAGTTTACAATTTAATCATTAAAAACTCATATATCGTTAAAAAATAACATTTTAATAATCATTAAAATGCTACCAAACACTCTTGTAATCGTTTTATAAATACCCACTCATACACGCGCTTCAAAATCCTCTTTCCCACTCTTCTCTACACACACCTACACCGTCGCAACGCCGTCCGGCGATCGACATATCTCCGGCGATCGATTGTCTCGTTTATTCAAGTAAATCTCACAGAAATAAAACAAAAAAACAACTAAAACTCTCTGTTTCCGCAAAATCCGACGTATATTTAAACATATATGCAGAATATAATATGATCTGAGCTTCGGTTATGAAATTCGCATTCAATAAGCGTTCAATTCACGCCTGAATCCACAGGTAAACTCTCGTTAGTTGTATAAGATCAAAGTTGCGCTTTATATTACGATTATGTGCGTATTGTTGCTCATCTGATTTTGTTCTTCTAGATTTTGTTTGTAGAGTTGCTGATTTGCAGTTCATAAATCATAATCATGCGTGTTTGTGATTTTTGAACATTTTGGAGGCTATTTATGTTTGTGTGGATGATATGATACATCATACATCATAAAGGAAACCTAAAGTTGAAAATATTCAAAATTATCTAGGGTTTTGTGGATGGTTGATATCAAGTTTAGAACAATAATTCTTACTTACTACCTGTTATACTAAGTATTTTTAAGATGATTTGTAGCCTTTAAGGCTTTAAACCATGGATTTGATATTTGTTTTTGAGATTTTTGAGTTGGAGAGGGGAAAAGATAAATAAGTGTCAAATTTGTGGTCAATTTAGTACTCAAATGCTTCATTATTTGTGGTTATATCATACATGCTTTGACATGAACACTTGATGTTTGTTTACTGATGTACTGAAGAGCAGATGTCTTTCATAGGGACATACTTACCTACTCTTTTTGAATAAGAATGATGGGCCCTACAGTAATCTAAAGATATGATATGTGTGCTACTTCCAGACATTTATATATTGAAATATGATATCATCTATACAATAATTAATTCTAGGTATACCATCCAGGGGCCCATGTTGAAATATAATAATGATAATATATAAGTTAGGTTGATAATTTGACTAGAAACTATGAAATATATCGTTCATTTAATCGTATCACTCTCCTTTTGTTGGGATGTTACATCTAGCATGGATTATGATAAGTTGGGATTAGATTAATATAATCGACGTTTAATTGTGACACTGTCGTATACGGTTTATCGATTTAATTTGAGACCAGTTAGATGTGAGATGACATTAAAGAAATGCACCAAATAGCGACATGCCTGTTTCTTTAATGGTCATGTTTGTTTCTATTTTCTTGATGAATTGTCAACTTAGTGATTTAATGTTGCTTGACTTCCATGCCACAACAGCCTTGTGGCTAACTGGCTTTTATTCTTGTATTGAATTGAAGGTATTTTCTGTCCCAAAGCAGCTTTCATTGAAGTTGCATATGTGTTTTCTTTTTGATGCTTTGCTTCTTACGATCAATAGGATTGTGAGTCTGCTTGAGCTTAGTGTATGGAACTTGGGCTCAATGAATGAGCTCCAAGATAGGCACACACTTGATTAGGCTTGGTCTCTCCTTTAAAGGAACTCGAGGTCGAAAATTAAAATCTTTTGAGACTGATCGTTATCCAAGTAATGATCTCTTCAAAGCTAGTTTGTACTCAAGCAGTTCACTTTTTGGTTTAAATTCACTTGTTAAACACCCTATCCTACTCTTGGCAGTAAGATAGTTTCCGAACCAAATCTGTTATGAAATTTGAAACTAAGTTATCTATGAATTTATATGCATCTTATATATTTTGTTTACAGTTTCTGGCAGTTAATACTTGCAATCAAGACGAAAGAAATATAGCCAGTGGCTAAAATGATGGATCATAAGTGGAGTCCAGTATCTATTGAGCAAGGGAGTCTTACTTCTTTAACACCAAAAAGGCACAAGGCTGGTTTGTCCATTTCCCCCAAGGTTTCTTCTTCTTCTTCGGGGCTCTGCACCCTTGTCGATGTCATATTTTATCACCTGATTATTATTTTCAGGTTGTGTTATCTATATAATTGGTCACTATGGTGCCCAAATTGTGTTTTTATGCATTCAAGTATTCAACCTCCTAAGTTGCGTAATGCAGATTATTAGACAATTGTTTTATCAATTTCTGTTAACACTAATTGTTTAGGGAAAACATGGATGAAAGGTGTTTCGGGTTAACCCAACTAGTTTCGACATACATAATGGTTACGTGTAACGGCCCAAGCATGTTTGACCAATCACCAATTAGCCGATCCTGCATAGTCTTTCACCTCAGTCTTACCTGTCACGTTCACTTACTCTGATATATGGTCTGAATAATTTACGCTGAAATTATTGAAACACTGTTTTGACCTTGTTAATAGGAAAGAAAAGAGAAGGTTGGTGAGAGGATAGCTGCCCTTCAAGAGCTTGTCTCACCATATGGCAAGGTACATTGAAATCTAGAACCTCAAACTCCTAAGCGGAAAAAATGTAATAATTTTGATGTCGTATGCATAGAGAAGAAACCTAATCAGTCGTTTATATATGTTTTTTCGATTGCAGACAGATACTGCTTCAGTGCTTCTTGAGGCAATAGAGTACATACACTTTCTTCATGACCAAGTCAAGGTTTGCACCAATCATATCAACCTACTGTAGTTTATAATAACATCTTTTAATCTCTAAAAATGCATTTGATCAGACAAATCATTTAATGATGATGTTCCGTGAATGTATCGATCAAGTTCATTAATATTTTCTGAAAATACACTCACATTTTGTATTTTGTTTCAGGTTTTAAGTGCTCCTTATCTTCACAGCAACCCAATAGTTCAGTCTCAGGTGAGAAGCAATAGCCTTTTCTATGTTTAACCCATAACTGTGGCAATGTCAACACATCCATATTACAACTGGAAGGGGTTAGGGTGCGTGCGACTTAGCACTGGGTTAGCGCTCTTTTTTGTTGTTGTTTATCTTCTACGTATAATCTCTAATACACTCAATAAATCCGGGGAAAAAAAAGAAAAAAAGAAAAAAAACCAAGGTCCCAATCAGTGCATGTCAAGTGTCACGAACAACCAATAGCAAATTACTACTGTTTACATTACTTAAATATGTAATAGATATATAATTGGTGACATGTCAAATTGATGACATAGTAAACAATTTAGATATAAATATAACAAGCTAAATGGGTCAAACGAGTCATAACTATTTTATTTAACAAAAAACTAGCCTGTTTCCTTGATGATATAGTTCTTTGATCAATATATTTACATTATTGCTTACAAAACTTAACATAAACTTGCAAACATGTTGATGGGTCAACCAAGTTAAGTGGTCAACCCATTTTCAACCAATTACCCAACGTGTTTGACGTGCATGTTTTGCCACCTCTACCCGGCACCCATATGTAAAATATGCATTGATTCATATATCGCGGTTTGTACTTTTGTAGAATTCATATATGTAAAATATGCATTGGTCAACCATTTTCAACCTATCACCCAACTTGTCTCATTATTTGCTTTGCTATATCGCGGTTTGTACTTTTGTAGGATTCAGATTCTTATAACTTGAAAGGGAAAGGGTTGTGTCTGGTTCCGATGTCATATATGACGGGAGTTGCTAGCAGCAATGGTGCAGATATATGGGCCCCAATCAAGACCCCTTCCCAAAATCATAGGACATGATGCAGATTTATGGATTAAGGGGAGAGTTGATGGTAGGAATATATATAAAAATGCATATAAGTAAAGCATTTAGGATAATAAAGTTATTGAGTTATAGAGAATGTATTCATTCTTGGAAGGTTAATATATAAATGATGGGGTCTTTGCATACTGTCATGACTTAAACATAGAGACCATTATATATGATGAGAAGCATATTATGCACACAACTCAAACCGGTCGAGTTGGTTGGATTGATCGGTATAATTGGATTGATCGCTTTTGAGTGTTTAATGGTTTAGTTTTAGTTATTGACGGTTTAATTGTTTATTAATTTCTATAAAAATGAGAGGGATGGTTCATAAATAAAATGCATATTCATAACTTCGTATTTCTAAAAATTAAGAAAATAAATAATGTCTATAACATATTGATATAAGTTTAAAAGTGTAAGTTGTCAAAGCTGGAACTTGAATTGAATTGAATTGTATATATATTTAAATCGGTTGATTTGCTTTGGTTTGAATTATGTAACCAGTGATTTATGAATATTTCTTCACCCATAAGGGGATTATGAGGCCAAATGGGCAATAAAAGGGTCAATTAGCGGAACTAGAGCGGATCTTGTGGGTGAGTTTTGGGGATAAGTTTTTTGTTCACGCGTCTTCTGCTCGTTTTTGTTAGTTGAAAAGATGTAAAAGGTTCTATTGTTAGTTTGTTACTCGTCATGTCATTAAACTTGACCTAATTCGTAGTTCTTTTATTCTTTTCGTTTTAAGTATCACGAAATTAGTTTAAATAATCCTAACATACACCAAACTATTTTTAAATACTATCGCGATATTAAAATTGAGATCGTAAATCCAAACACCCTTGAACCCTGTAGAGTACAAACATCAATATCATATTCACTTAGTGGGCCAATATGTTCGGTCTTATTGGGCCAAATTGAGCTTGAGAATCTTTGCTTATGAGGACCCGTTTTGGTTGATTTTATTAAAAAAAACTTGGTCCTAAATTTGATTTGGTCTTGTCCTATTCTAATGATGTCCGGTTTGGGATGGAACCAATTTTATGTTAAGGACTCCTGTTGTAGAAAAAAGATACATAGGTTGGTTGGGAGGGTCACACTTGTTGGGTTCAAAAGGCAAAAGATACGTTGGTTTACACTTATTGGCCTAGAACCAAGGTATTTTGTTAGTCGGGCCCACTAGCTAGAGTCACGACTATTTTGATGGCACTTGGTGCAATTCGAGACATCATCAAGACCAAAGTTCATCAAATTGGCTAGTATTGGGTTTCTTGAAACCTAAATGACACTCGGAACTCTCATCACTTTTGTGACCACCATAAGGTTCGTCCTTGGCTGGTATCTTAATCAAATCAAAGATCATAGTCAAGATAAACTACTGCTAACACATATGTCTGACATAATCAAAATTCGATCATCATTTCAAGTTTTTTTTAACTTTGTGGTTCAATTAGCTTATCATTACGAGATGCAATATTATAAAGTGATTTTTCATATGTTGTTTCATTTGACAAGCTACTCACCTTGAAACCCAAATTAAAATGCCCAATGTATGGTTTTAAGTGGAGAAGACCTATTAGTAGGGTTGACAAATTGTTTTATTATGTTTAACATGTTACAGACGACGCGATTAACACAAGTATCAAACATGAAAACAACACATTTAACACTTAGATTTGATGGTTTGAGTGTGACAGTTATATGTTTTAGGTATTAAGAAGAAGAAATGATAAATTCAAGACTTCTAATTTCAATTATTTTGAAAAAGTAAAAAATGCCTAGTGTATTTTTTTGCTAAACATATCTTATCATGTCTAAACAAGTACCCATTTTGCCAACCTACCTATTAGAGGGGATCGAAAATGCACAGTTTAATGATTTAATGTCGGCTCTTGGAAATGCTGCTTTTAATGATAATATGGATTTATGGATATGAGAGGTAAATCATATGAAAGACTTTTATGTTAAAAGAGGTCCGATTGCTTATAGATGATTTGTCACTTCCTAATGTTTCTCGTCCCACGGTTTGGTTCAATATGATCCCTAGGAAAGTCAATATTTGTGTATAGAGGGTTCTTCCTAACCGAATTCCAGGTAGACTTAATTAAAATGCTAAAGGAAATGATACATCGAGTATCTTATGTAACGAGTATCCGGAATCTATCAGTCATGCGTTTGGTTTGTGTCATATTTCGAATTGTCTATGGCTTCTTATTAGGATATGGATTCAAGTTGATTTTCCTATCACTCGAACTCCTAAAATTTTGATGGATTTGTATGATATGTTTAATTGTACTATTATGAAAAAAAATGTTGAGTTGTATAATCTTCACTACTTGGTGTGTTCTTTGGCAAAGAAGGAACATGTTTTTTTTTCTAACTAATGGGGCATCAAAATCTACCATGTTTGATGAAATTCAACATTTTTTCCTTTATTTGGTTTATGAGTCGATGTAATAAGTTCACCAAAAACTAGATCGAGTGGCTACATACTCCTATTATATAATGTTTTGCTTTTTCTCAGTTTTTGTCTTGTGTCTTGCTAGTCTTGGGTTTTTTTATTTATAAAATTTGTCACTGTTAAAAAGATGCCGCCTAATGTATGAAATTAGTTTAAGGATTCAAATCACTTGCCTTGAGTTGATTGTTTTTACACATGTACTCTATCCAATAGGGGTGTGCATGGGTCGGTTTTGTTCGAATTTAGCTTTAATAGAAACCAGAAATCCGATATTTTGGTTTTTAGTTTAAAACCGTTCAGTTTTACTATTTGGGCTTCAAGCTTTTAAAGAAAATTTGGTCCAAATTAATGAATAACTAATAAGGCTTACAATATTATATTGATATTTAAATATAATCAATATATTCTTATAAATGACTTAATATTAAAATAAATTACAATTCATAAAATTCAATAGCAAAAAATTTAATAAAACGTTTTAATCTATCAATTCGAATAAAGAAATTTAAAGATTATTAATTCTTGAAATCTAAATATTAAAAAAATAGATAATATATGTTAAATAAATAAATAATAGACTAATCATGTTTATAAGTGTATGAATACACCTCTAAATTTAAAAGTTTGGTTTGTATGGTTTCAGTTAAGTTTTTTTTTTTTGGTTTTTGTTTTTTGGTTTTTGTTACAAGCAGAACCAAAACCAAATAAAAAAATCATTTTTTAAAGAACCATCAAAACAAACCATTGGTTTCTTATTGGTTTTATTTTTTTCGGTTCGGTTATTATGGTATCTTGCTCACCCCTACTTGCCGGTACTTAAAAACACAAACCAACATTTTAGATATCTTCTAGACCCATTAAACATTTTATATTAATCTTGTTTAATAAAATGACAAACACACACCCTTTACTTCTATACTTTAAATTCACCTATATACCCAACATGCGATTCGATCCCTCATCACTTGCATTGAAAGCACCATGAGGTAAGCCCTTTGGTTATTTTTAGATCAGTTTGGTTCATATTTTATTATATTTGACCTTTAGGTTTCATTTTCAAATGTTATACGATAGTTTCAACCCGATGCACGACCCGACCTTGTGAAGAGACTGTTAGCCGCATGTTAAACGTGATTCTCATCTATATTTAAATTATCTCCGGAAATAATCTTGTTAGTTTTTCAAACTCAAATGATCTTTTAAGCAAATTTATAAAAAAAACTTACATATTTATATAAATCCTGAAGTTTTCGTAAGATGGTTTTAGATTTTGTACTAGAGAGAGTTAAAAAACAAGAAATATCAATGGACTAAATCTTTTAAGTTTTGCAAAATTAAAACCTAGACAAAAAGAACAAACAAACCTATATCTCACTTAGAAACAAACAAAGAATCTTCTTTGTTTCTAAAGCTTATTATTAATTATTGACTTATCGCAAAAAGATAAACTCTTTTGACGGAGAAAAATATCAAAACAAAAACATTGATCGTTTCACGGTTCCAACGTTCTACAAACAACCTAATTTATCAAATCAGGACATAAATCTTCTTATTTACTTGTTTTCGTTAAGGGTTGTTGAATATTAGTAATCACAATTTTTATTTATTGGCCGTAGTAGCGGAGTTGAGCACTCCTATGATTTATTTTCTTCTCACTTTTTATTTTAAATTTATTTTCTTCTTAAGATTCATTACTAACTGATAGTTAACCCCCGTTAGTTTTTTGATGACGTGTACTGCTTACGTAGACAACACACCAAGCAAAAAGTTGAAATCTATCACAATCTGAAACTTCTGTACCCTTAAAAACACCCCATTTTTCATATTCTGATATGAACCACTTGATTCGTTAAAGGTATATTTCAGGTGATGATGGAGCCTATACATCGCAAAATGAACCTATGAGGTTGAGCGAAAACAAAGTAAAAATAAGCTCAAAGTTAATCACATTTCATCAAATAAAACTAACAGGGTTAACTCTTGGTTAGAAATAGATCACTGGGGAAAATAAACTTTTAAGTTAGGATTAATCACGACCAATAAATGAAAATTATGATTATTAAAATTAAATAATCTTTTTATTAAATTTAAGCTTTACATATACATTATATACCTTGTAAATTCTATCTTTTGTTTTGTTTTAACTATTAAACTCCATCTTTTTCCTAATACTACACTGCTTCTTCACGCTCAACAAGATGTGCCAACCTCGGGATGCTTTACTCTTAACCCCACAAGGTTTCGAGACGGAGCTTAACCCGAGTCTCGGTTAAGAACACATTTCTACATCATCCAGAAACATATCTTCAAAAACTTGAGAGGATATAAGAAAAAAAACAAATCCAAAGAGAGTAAAAAGAAACATTTCGAGTAACTTTTAATTATTTGCAGAAGAAAATAACATAATTTATTATTTTTATTATTTTATTTTTTAAGATTGAAAAACATATAAAATTCGTAATAATTCTCAAACCTTTAAAAGATAAAGTTCATATTGAGCCTAAACACATGGTCCACACATAGAATCATTTCGTGAGATCGCTCCATTTTTTTCATCGAATATAATTACATAAGATTTATATTACATACATAATCACATCCATGTTATTATGTCGCTTAGATGAACTAAGCCTTTATTTATTGTCACTTCTTCTATGAAAACATCAAGGTTTAACCTTTTGACCACGAGCCATGGAAGGCGAAGGTGCAACGATCTCTACAACATCCTCATCCTCATCAGCACCAGGCGGCCGCGGAATGGGGACATCACAACACGGGTAACCAGGGTAACAACAAACCTCATCGGGACGATCATCGAACGGGAATGGTTTTGATGCCATTGTAGTAGTTCCTACCACCACAAGTATGATCATGCAAATCATCATAATCATTTTCATGATGCTCATGTTTGATGCCATTATTATTGTTTCTTGCCGCTGCTGCTACTACTACGGATGGTCATATTTATATAAGAAAATGCGTTAGAATATGAATATTTGTTCAAACGGCAAGATAACAACAAAGATACAAACTGAATATCCTATGTAACTATTAGAAAATAGTAAATGTGGCATTGGCTCCAAAATGTAAGATTATTTTGTTTTGAAACTTTGTCATCTTTAGTTCATCATAATCATGTATTATACCGAAGTAAGATTTCTACCAAAGTACTATTGGAAGTAGTTTCTACCGGGGTGGTGTCAATTAGAGATGTGCAAACCGGGTTCTTCTAAAAACCAGTTTGGGGTCCAAACCAAAACCGGTTTGGTTAAATCCGGTCAAAACCGGTTTGGTTCCAAACGGGTTTGGGTTATAAACTGGTTCCAAGCATCAAAACCCTAAACCTATTAAACCGGTTTGGGTTTATTTGGAAACCGGTTCAGCCCAAACCGGTCCAGTTTTATTTATTTTTATTTTTTAAATTCATAATATATTATTTTTAGGGTATTAAAGATGTATAATCATATTCATATTAATTTTTATTAAAATATATAATCATTTTTTATTAATTAAAGAAAATTTAAATATTTTGTTAAAATATATAATCATGTTATATTTTGTATTAATTAAATCATTTATTTTAGTTTAATCATACATTCATTAATTTAATCAAAATGAGATATATAATGAAAGTGGAATATATTAAACATTTAAACAATTTAAACAACATAGAAGTTTAAATAATAATTTTTTAAAAGCTAAACATTCAGCCTAGTCGAGTGGTCATTTTTTCGTTCGTTCGTTGCATACTTGTACGTTTATTTTTCCTCACCAGAACCAGAACTGTTACGAAGGTACTCATCATATGCCGCTTCATCATTGGTCATTTCGGGTGTCAATCCGCTCTCTACCTCATCCTCGTATATGTGACACCCTACATCTATCCCAAATCGGCCATGGATAGGAGATATTACTAGTTCATAAGGAATTTCATACCTCTAATATCATCAACATGTTTTGAGCGTATTGGCTGTGGATGAGAGGAGAATTCCACAGTTAAACGTGCTCAAGTGGGAGCAATCTAAGGATGGGTGACCTCCCCGGAAAGTTTTCATCCGGGCAACCAAAAGCAAATCCATGAGCTCTTTGTGGGCAAAACGGACAATATTGATCGTATGAGAGGTCGGGTGTTACAGTATAATTCTGCTTCGTATTCTAATTCTCCATCAAGTGAGGATTTGTCTTGTACTTTTTCGCGGCATCCAAATAATCGTTCAAGCAAATTAACATTTCAACCGTTTGGGGAGTGAGTCGAGTTCGTCTTATCGATATAACCCTACCACAAACAGAAAAAACAGATTCCCAGCTACCGTGAAAGCTTGGACGGTTAGTAATCTCGGGCCATGATAGATAAGATGGGAAATTGATCTTCATTACCTTTTCACCAAGCCAACAAGTCAAAATTGTAAAATCTTGTGGACTCATGGTATATAAAAAGTTTGTTCCACCAGCCCTCCCGAGTTCACTACTCGGAGTGTTACCACGTTGATGTTTATTACAATAAGCAAAATGCTTCAAATTTTAAAAAATGCAACTACTTGTCTTTTCGGAGTTTATTATCCAATGAGTTTGTTAGTACTTCACCAAATTATGTAATGACTTCAAAATGAAATGGGATGTCGTTTAGGGGTAGACCTTATTCAGATGTTACACCCCAAATGAAAAATAAACTTAAAAAATATTTTAAAAAAATGTCTCCAGTTATTACATGTGCCGTTATTTTAAACCCTTGTTTAAATTTGTCGGGGGTTGAAACTTTACTTGATAAAATTACTTCTAATTTAGATTTAAAAGTTGATAACTCATTTTATTGTAAAACTTTAAAAGCTAATTTTAATAAACAATTAAAAAAATACATGATGTTTATTTATTAAAATATGAGGAAAAATCACAAATCCATGAGACATTAAGGCATGCAACAAATGCCAAAAGTTTGAATAATTTAATGTTTGATTTATATAATACTTTAAGGGATTAATGTAAAAAATGTTAACGTGGTAACACTCTGACTAGTAAACTCAGGAGGGCTGGTGGAACAAACTTTTTATATACCATGAGTCCATAATATTTTATAATTTTGATTTGTTGGTTTGGTGAAAATTTAAAAAAAATCAATTTCTCATCCTATCTACCATGGCCCGAGATTACTAACCTTCCAAGCTTCCACGGTACCTCGGAATCTGCTTTTTCTGTTTGTGATAGGGTTATATCGATAAAACGAACTCGACTCACTCCCCAAGCGGTTGAAATGTCAATTTGCTTGAAAGATTATTTGGATGCCGCAATTAGAGTATAAAACAAATGTTCACTTGAAGAAAAATTGGAATACGAAGCAGAATTATATGATGACGATGTAGAGAGCGGATCAACACCCGGAATGACCGATAATGAAGCGGCATATGATGAGTACTTTCGTAAAAGTTCAAGTTCTGGTGGTGAAGAATAAACGTACAATTATGCAACGAACGAACGAAAAAATGACTAGTCGACTAGGCTGAATATTTAATTTTTAAAAAACTATTATTTAAACTTGTATGTTGTTTAAATTGTTTAAATGTTTTATATATTTCACTTTTATTATATATCTCACTTTGATTAAATTAATGAATGTATGATTAAATATTTATTTAATATTAATATGATTTAATTAATATAAATAATAATATGATTATATATATTTTTAACAAAATATTTAAACTTTTTTAAATTAATAAAAATATGAATATATATTTTAACAAAAATTAATATAAATATGATTATACATCTTTAATACCCTAAAAATAATATATTATGAATTAAAAAAATAAAAATAAATAAAACCGGATCGGTTTGGGCTAAACTGGTTTCCAAACCGATCTAAACTGGTTTAGTAGGTTTAGGGTTTTGATGCGTGGAACCGATTTATAACCCGAACCGGTTTAGGGCCAAACCGGTTTTGACCAACATTGACCAAACCGGTTTCGTTTTGGACCCCAAACTGGTTTTTAAAAAAACCCGGTTTGTACATCTCTAGTGTCGATCATCAAGTGGTCAAACTAGAAGGGCTTATTTGTTATTTGTTAAAGTTGTTTGTTGATAGTTAGATAGCAAGTTGAGATTAGTATAACTCCATTGCTAATCGGTTTGTAGAGAGCAAACTCAATTCATCTTTTTTTTTTCCTGAAAAGAATGAATCGTTGTTGATTGTTTATTTTTGTTGATACTCTGATATTGATCTCTTGCAAAAACTGCAAATATTATTATGAGCATCGATCATCAAGTAGCAGCAAATGAAAGCATCTTTACCCAAATTGAGTAGTATGTCATTTGGGACTCATAGGTAGACATGTACAAACCGGTTTTTCGGCCCAAACCGGTTCGGGTGCCAAACCGAAACCGGTTTGGTCAAATTTGGTCAAAACCGGTTTGGCCCGAAACCGGTTCGGGTCCAAACCGGTTTCAAACCCAAAAATCCCAAACCTATCAAACCGGTTTGGGTCGGTTTGGAACCGGTTCGGGCCCAAACCGGTTCGGCCCAAACCGGTTCGGCCCAAACCGGTTCGGCC
>BJCM01036737.1:757-19341 GCA_018326385.1 Flaveria bidentis | reverse complement strand
ATCTTATTAAATTCATCAACATGATCTTCAATTGACTTACCAGCATCCATCTTGAAGGTGTAGAGCCTTTGTTTCAAGAACAACCGATTTGCCAGCGACTTAGTCATATACAATGACTCAAGCTTTGCCCAAATCCCCGCAGCAGACTTTTCCTTCTGTACTTCTCTTAACACCTTGTCTCCAAGACTCAAAATGATCTCACTGTGAGCTCTCTCCATGATTTCCTTCTTCTTCTCTGGCTCAAGACCCGCAGGCAACTTATCTTCACCACTGAGCGCACCAACTACACCGTTGTGCACCAGAATCGCCCGCATCTTTACTCGCCAAAGATTGAAATCATTCTTCCCAGTAAACTTCTCGATTTCAAACTTTGCCGTCACCATCACGATTCTTGAATTCTTCTTCCAGTGATCAATCGAACCAGATTATCGTATACGAGCCCTTAACCATAGCTCTCAACCGTGGCTCTGATACCAATTGTTATAAAAACACCAATTGATCAACACAAATTGAATGAATTTTATTGAAGAATCAAGAACAACTATGAACAATAACAATGAACTACAACCAACTGATCGGAATCCCCACACTCTCTAACTACCGATTACAAGGAAACGAAAAACTCTTATACCAACAGACAACTATCAACTATTGTCATAACTAGTCCCTCAAGTTTAAAACATGACTTTTACTTAACAGTAAGTGACTCAGTATAGATCGATGCAGTATATAGATTGGAAAGAGCTTTTAATGGTGTTTTATTAAAAACCAACTTTCACGATTGGGTCGCTCAAAGGAACTAAAATTAAGATTATTGGATTTTAATAATCTCAACTTTTATTTATTGGTCGAGATTAATTTCAACTCAAGAAATATTTACAAACACTTCTAACTTTGAACTTATTTTCCTTCAATGATTTCTTACTAACTGAGAGTTAACCCTCATTAGTTTTTTTGTCGAAATGAGGCTAAATTTGAACCAATTTTCAACTCCAACACCGCCTAGTCTCAACTACATCCGTTTTCCATTGTCTAAAAAGATCCATTTTTCATTGTCTAACATTCATCGTCATCTGAAATTTACCTTCAACGAGTTCGGTGGTTCAAATCAAGTGGTGGAGATTAAGGAGTTTTTGAGTGTGGAAGTTTCAAATTAACTAACCTGATGATAGATTTTAACTTTCTATTTATTGTTTTGGCCACAAATACAGTCCACGTCATCAAAAACTATCGAGGTTAACGATCAATGAGTAAGGGATCGTTTTAGGAAAATAAACTCAAAGTTTGAAGTATCTGTAAGTATTTACTGAGTTGTGATTAATTCCGACTAATAAATAAAACTTAAAATTATTAAAAGCCAATAACCCAAAAATTAAGATATTAAATTTGACATGTCCCCTAGTATATTTAAAACATTGGTCATCTTCCCCCTTTGAACTACTAAAATATTAAAACTTCACACAACCCCCTCTACAAACTTTGAATTCCACCATAGGTTTATTCAACTACCACTATGAATTCATGTCATATCTCTCTTTAAAAAACCTTATTGAATCACATGTCACTCTTTTTAATTACTTTATATATTGTTGGGAAATATAAAAGTTGTCTTCATATTATTTGTGTTTTAAGGTATTAAAAGTAAGAGATAATTGTGAAAGCAAACACTTTGTACTGATCATATATATTTGTGTTCAAAAAGATCGCCCATGAGGAAATAGTTGAGTTGAGGTTATTCTACACAACATGTGCGATCAGAAAGTACTAGTTTAATATTTCCTACTTTCCAAGCGTTTGTTATTTGTCATAAAAAACTCGTAAATATGTGGCTTACGAATCATTTAAATAAATTTCACCAAATGATATAATTAGTCTCTAATAGTATAATAGGGTTATTTGATAGAAATACCTTATAATTATAATGAGATGTGATTTTGTAATCAATAAATTTCTCTTAATCAATAAATATCTGTTTTTTCAAAATCAATGACAATTAAATGAGATGTGATTCTGTAATCAATAAATTTAATTTATGACTTAAATTTAGAAAACAATTTGTGTTTCCTTTTTAAACTCAATTTATTAAAAGGAATGAAATTGTTTTATGGAATTAATTCTTAAACTTACTTATTATTAATGTTTAATTTTGAATAAATTAATAGCCCAGCATATTTTAAATCGATTCTCAATTATATTTAAGAATATTACTATTTTGCATTTGTATGAATTATTTACGTAAAAAACTATCATTTATTTGTAAAACTCTTTAATAGTTTTTAATTTTATTTTTAATCAATTTGCAAATTACTTCAAACTGCAAAATTCTTTTTAGTAACGATTTTTATTAGTAGAAACAGGTGTACTTATGTTTCATATTTACAAATAAAATCAAACTTGCAAAAAAAACATATGTCTTAATATATATTTTGACATAGAAAAAGAGAACGGTAACTTTAGTGAAAGATTAAGTGATTAATCCCAACAGTATATCATTTGATTTGACATTAAAGTTTAACATTACTATTTTATATAATTATATAACTATGTATATCGCTAAATGATAAAACCAAAGGGTAGTTGTTTGATAATACACATGATAAATGTTGAGAAATTAATATAGATATTACACTTCTGCCCAAATATGTGTTGTGTAGTACTTATATGCCTTACTATAATTATGTTCATAATACTTGAATGTTAGTAATAGCCAACGCGAAACCAACATTCATTTAGAACCTTACATTAATTTGTTCATAACATTTGCACATTGGTCGTAACTAACGCAAAGCCATCATGCAAGTAGAACGTTATTTTAATTTGTTCATAACATTTGAATTTTGGTCAAAGCCAACGCAAAGCCAATATTCAACTAGAACTTTATTTTTAGTCTATTATTTTGGTGTTATAATATGTTTTATCTTCAACATATTAATTATATCTGCTTTATTTTTTATTTATTACCCTGTAATTTATCTCACTTTAACTCTTTTACTACTCGTATCAATTTAGCATCTATTATTACTCCTAACTTTGGAATTGAAGTTTTAACTGGGGCAAACTTCGTCTCATGGAGGGATTGTGTTAAACTCACTCTTGGCATGTTGGATCTTGATTTTGCCTTGAGACATGACGCTCCTGCTACTCTTACTGCTGAAAGTACTACAGATAAAAACAAGAGTATGAAAAGTGGGAGAGGTCTAACAAAATATCTCTTATGGTAACCAAAAACTCCATCTCTATTGTTATCAGGGGAGCAAGACCTGATTCAGATAATGCCAAAACTTATCTGAAATCAGTGGAGGAACAGTTCAAGGGATCTTCTAAAATACATGCGAGCACTCTGATTCTGAAGATGTTTAATACAAAGTATGATAGGTTTAATAATGTGCGTGAACATATAATGATGATGAACAACATGGCTCATAAACTCAAGAGATTAGACATGAAGATCAGTGATGGTTTTCTAGTACACTTCATTATAACTTCTCTTCCTTCACGCGTTGATGCTTTTAAGATCAACTATAACACCCAAAAAGAAAAATGGTCAATGGGTGAGTTGATAGCAATATGCGTGCAGGAGGAAGAACGCCTGAAGCTTGAAAAGCCTGATGTTATTCATGTTACCACCATTAAACCATTAAAGAGAAAAGGAAACTTCAAAGGGAAAAGCTCTAAAGTCCATAAGGCTAGTACAAGTGTAGCTTCGAGCTCAAATGCCTCCTTCAGACAATCTCGTTGCAAATTCAGTCATAATAAAGGACACACCCAACGAGATTTCCCTAAGTTTAAGGAGTGGCTAACTAAAAAAGATAACCATCTATCTATGATATTTGAGTGCTTTAATGTTAATGTTCCAATTAACACATGGTGGGTTGATTTTGATTCTATGATTCATGTTACTAACTCAACACAGGGATTCCTTACAATCTAGAAGCTGGAAAGAAACCAAAGGACAATTAAGGTGGGAGATGGTGATGAACATAACGTTAAAGTCGTAGGAACCATACAATTAATAATGAAAACTGGTCATTGTATTAAACTTTATGATACATTATATTGTATTAATATATTAATTAGTAGAAGCTTATTAAACGAGAGATAAAATAGGAATAATTGCATAAAACACTTGTACCTAATGTTTAAGAAAATTTATTAGATGTTTTGATTTTTTTATAAAATTATATTTGTGTTTTAAAGTTTTATTTTATATGGTAGTATAGGAAAGAGTATGAAGAAAAAAGTTTAGTGATGAAAGATAAGTGAACGAGTATAAAAAGTTTAACCTTTATCTAATATAACAATACAAATTACAAATATGAAAACGCGGCAGGTTTGATTGAACGCGTAGAAAATAAAATGTGAGAAATGTGAATTATTAGCCAGCGGACAACCACATCCTTTCAAATTCACAATTCATAATTAATAATTAATAATAATAAAATAATATATATGTCGAATCAGATTTATGAGACGTGGCGAAATCAAAGGAACTTTTTCTTTATTTTGTTTTGTATCGTAACAAGCTATCACATTTAATATTTGGACACTAAGATAACTCATTAATCATTGTTGATTTTTTTCTGATTAATTTTTTTGATAAACTCAATTTTTCTCCATCTGTTATTGTTTCAGGACCACGTATAAACACCATACCATTTCACGTGACATTGTTTGAAAGGCACGCTCAACACGGCGATGAGAAACAATCAAAATATATTTTTTTAATATACATTACATGTTAAATTCAATATTTTGCTTGCTTTGAGATCATAATCTTTGTGAAATGTGAATGTCCTTCGGGATTCATTACATGAATTTCATACACCTTTACTTCTTTTATTATTTGTCGTGAATAAGTATGGTGTACGATTACACAAACTATTAATAATATAATTTTTACATAAAATGATCATTGTAGTTGTTAAACTCTAAAACCATCATTTCACCTAAAGTTAACAGGATTACGAATAAAAGTTAGTCTTATGTCTAAACATGAAACGATCTCAAATTTAGTTTTTTTTTCGTGTAATTAACTCTTATTATGGTATATTAATAATCAATTAGTTTTTTATTTATAGTTCATAAAATAGTGATATAATTCGGGTCATTAGAAAAGTGTGTCCTGAAAATGGTAACAAACAATAGTACGTTAATTTCCAATTATGATTTTTGTTGTTTGTAGAAAGTTAAAAAAAAGATAAAAATAAATAAAATTTATGATAACATGTTGATAGCATGGAATTCCTTTCAAACGAACACGTTTTGTTAATGTTAATTTTTAATAGTGTAGCATTTAAATATGCCTATCACGTAAGGGTATTTTTGTCTTTTTACTCGTTCTCTTCATGTTGTTTACGTGCAATGTATGAAATAGAAACAAACAAAGATTCACAAGACAGTTATACCAACGGATAAAAAAAGGGAGTATAAGAAAAGATGAAAGGGCAAAAACACGTGGTAGACGTGTGAAGCCTAAACACTCATAGATAATGATCAGTGATGAAACCAAAACTTTTTAACTGGATGGTCGCCACATACGTATCTCGCAAATCAGAAAGTTTGATCGTTCGATAATGATGCTAACATGTAACAACCTAATTTTACTTAGAAAGTTTTTTTCATAGTATTTTGGTATTTTCATAACTTATAAACTTTTGGATGATTTCATAATTAGTAGCAAAGCATATGGACCATTTTCAAAAGTGAAAAATAAGTTAGAGTCACAGTGAAAAATAATTATTAGAAGCGTTGAGAATGTGGTAAATGACTAAATGCTATCTTCATCTTCATAAATATTAAATATTAAATATTAAATATTAAATATTAAATATTAAATATTAAAATATTAAATAGATATATAAATAAATAAAGGTTTTGCAGAAGCAAAATCATTGAAGAAAATGTCGACGATCACCACTCCGGCACATGCTATCTCCGTCTCCGACGACGTCGAACAGCTCCGTAAAGCCTTCTCGGGTATGTATATGATTTACGATTTAATCACATCTTATAAATTAACCAGATCTACTTCAACCTACTTTTCTATATTACATTTCATCATTGTGCGTTACTTGATCTTATAAGAGTTCATTTCTTCTTCAGTCTTCTTTCAATATATATGCCATCTTCTTCATGATATCTACTTACTCGTGATCTTCATCGGATGTTGTTTGATTTCATGTGTGCTGCTTGATCTCTTAGAGTGTGAGTGTGTGTGTGTGTGTGTGTGTGTGTGTGTGTGTGTGTGTTGTTGATCGATATTCTGTTTCGTTTGATTATGGTTTGTTTCAGTCGTGTTACTAGATCCTAGTGTGTGCGTGTGTATTCGAAACGTCTGAAGAAGAAGAAGATCAAGCTATGGCGTTGAATCAGGTCTGATCTAGTCTTCGGAAAGGATGATGATCGGTTAATCTGATCTTGCCATTTTCTAAACTGCAATCAATGCGTGTGATCCGATGATCGTTTCTACTCTACTTTTTGCTTTGAGTTTCGTTCATGTGGATTGAAATATGTTTAAGGACTTGATTCAGTGTGTGAAATGTGTCAATTTTATAGCATTTGAATTGATCAACTTGTTTGATCTTCTGTTTTAACTGATCTGTTTGTGAAAGTAGCAAGTGTAGAACACGTGTTTGTTAAAATGTTAATTTCATCTCTGTTATGACATCCCCTGTTTCCTGATCTGTAATTGCTTCTCCAATAAACAAACTAGATTAATCGAAATTCTGATATGAGCATACAAAATGATCAACATCAAGATTAAGGTTTGATTATGTGGTTATATGTATGCATATCTTAAACCAATATATGACTGTTTTATGATTAATCTTCAAGGATGGGGAACAAATGAGGGTTTGATCATTTCCATTTTATCCCACCGAAATGCTGAACAAAGGAAACAGATTCGCGAAACTTATGCTTCAACATACAATGAAGAACTCCTCAAATCACTCGATAAGGAGCTCTCAAATGATTTTGAGGTTAACCTGAATCTTTCATAACATAATCTAAAACAAATGAGAGATTTTTTAAGATTAAGTTTTCTAATTTGTTTATTGATATATATAGAGGCTTGTTCATCTCTGGACTCTTGATCCATCTGAACGTGATGCTTTTTTGGCTAACGAAGCTACGAAAAGATGGACCAAAAGTAATCAAGTTCTTGTGGAAATTGCCTGCACGAGGTCTTCACATGCTTTGCTTCTTGCAAAGCAAGCTTATCATGCTCGCTATAAGAAATCCATTGAAGAAGATGTTGCATACTACACAACAGGGGACTTCCGAAAGGTACACACACGTAACAACCTTTTTTTATGAATCGATAGTATCCGTTAAAAAGGTACAAAGAAGTTAAAGTTGGTGATCTTGTTTTTGTAGTTGCTGTTGCCTTTAGTGGCAACCTACCGTTATGAAGGAAGTGAAGTGAACATGACTCTTGCGAAAACTGAAGCTAAGCTGCTCCATGAGAAAATAAGTGATAAATGTTACAATGATGATGATCTTATCAGAATCCTTGCTACCAGGAGCAAAGAACAGATCAATGCAACACTGAATCAATACAAAAACCACTTTGGAAATGATATTGATAAGGTACAAGCATAAATGATGATCATCTTATTATTCATATTCTGTTTCATACAGACTACCACATTACCCATACAGTATTCTCACAAGAATAGAATGTCTTTCTTCATCTATCTGAGGATCCAAATCTGAAACTTGAAACATGACTTCAAAGATTTTTTTTTTTTTTTTTTTTTTGTGTAGGATTTGGAAGAAGATTCAGAGGACGAGTACCTCGCATTGCTGAGGGCAACTATACAGTGCTTAACATACCCTGAGAAGTACTTCGAGAAGGTACTAAGGTTAGCGATTAACAAAACAGGAACAGACGAGGGTGCACTCACACGCGTTGTTGCAACACGAGCTGAAGTTGACATGAAAACCATAAAAGAAGAGTATCAAAGGAGGAACAGTGTCCCTCTAGAGAAGGCCATTGCTAAGGACACTAGAGGAGATTATGAAGACATGCTCTTGGCTCTCCTCGGATGTGAAGATGCTTAGAAGTGAAGTTCTGAAGGCGGGCGCACCTGTGCTCGGTATGTGTATTGATTTGAGGTTGTTTGCGATTTGTGTGTGATCTTATGTGGTTACAAGTGTCGGGTGTTTTTTCGTGCTTTTACGTGAACTTTTGTGCAAATAAACTCGATCATCATCTTTGTGTATCGAGTATGTGTGGTAATATATGATATATAATAGTTTTGTTAAAAAAAATTTGGCAAGTTTGATGTTAAAAAATATATTGTTTTGTTTGCATATAGAATTAGGACAACTAAGAACAATTATGTTTATTTTGCGCCACAAATTGGGTCCAAGAGTGACATGGGAACAAGTTATAGTGGTTAAACTAACCACATTTGTCCCATTGAAGATGTCACTTTGAAATAATAATAGTTATAAGTGAAGACGTGAAGTGGTCCAATGATGGAAAAGTGCACTCATCATTGCAGACAGACAATTTATTGTACTGGTAGGACACGTGCTCCATCCTGTATTAAGCTGTTGTACCATTTGCTTACGTGAATGTACAGCGCTATTCATGTGTTTTAATAATAAGGTTTATATAATTACTGTATGCCGAACTTTTTAAGCTTATAATAACAGTTGTTTCTTTTACTTTATTAGTAGTTCAACAGTGTGTTCAAATTGGACCAAAAAGCATTCACTTCCGTTTTCTTATTTTTAGTTTTTTATAATTTATAGAAAAACATTATTTTAAAATTTTATATATCTTTTTTCTAAACTCTCTCACAACTCATTCCTCACATACATCTATATCTCGTTTATATAATATTATTTTGTTTCTTTTTCTAAATTGTTTCTCTCTTTTACTTATATACACTTACAAAATATATTAATACAAAATATATTAATAAAAGTTATAAGGGAAGAATAATGAATTACTATATTTGAGGAACGAGGTTGCTTTTCTTTAAAAATATAGGAATAAAAGCATTCACAATAGGTTATTTAAATTTTGTGAGTGAAGTTTTTAAATTATACATAATAATTGTTGATGGTTGCGAGTGAAAAATAGAGGATAAGAATGGATAGAGGGTGTGCTTGGGTGGTTCATGATTGCGGTTTGCTTAGGTTAGGAATAGGAAATAAGTTGGGAATGCTGTATATAAGCAAGCTAATTAAACCAACTGGCATTTAGACATAACATTACTTGCGGTTTGGTTAGGTTATCAAAAAGCAAGTACAACCGGTTTAATGGATGAGTCATGTTTAAGTTAGGTTATAAATAAACATGTAGATCTGTCTAACCTTCATATAATCCATTTAACTTGTTTGCAATATGAAAATTAGTTTACAACTCACCAATGGTTGTAGATAATAATAACATGAGAGTAACACAAACAAGGTCTTTTATATAAACCTGCACGCCATCATCGTTTCCTCAGGTTAGATGATCCCTTAAATGGCTAAATTGCAAGATACTCGTATACATACATGACTTTCAAATTTTTAAAATTTATTTTGAACTTGAATTAAATATAAAGATATTTTTGGTGAAAAACAAACAGCCAAACATTGCTCCACTTAAACTGAAGCAGAGCAAACACATAATTATGAACATAAAGGCACCTAATGATCAGTCAAAAGAGCACATATTGGTTCCATACACTATCCATATACCTTAAAAGAAAAGAAAACTTTTTTTATAAAGAGCCACAAACCCAGTCAAATCTATATGAATGTCACTAGCAAGTACCAACCACATGAAGCAAAAGAAAAGACAGCAAAACAATGATGTTGAAAACAAATGAGTTATAACCTAAACCAAAGCAATGCTACTCTCACCACCTGGCGGTTTGCGTACGCCGCCTAGATAGTCCCTAGATTCCGCTTTCCCGTCAGCAAAGATGTTGCTTCCACTCATTTCTCGAAGCTTTGCTGAGCTCAAAGGCTTTTCCGTTGATGCTGGAGCCTCGTCGCCATTGAAAATATTATTTCCGGAAAGCTCTGTGAATTTCTGGCTCGGGATCTTTTTTGCTGTCTTGATCACGGGTTCTTCAGCATCTGTCTGAGAAAACAAAAGGAATATATTACCATTTAACGATACTCCCTCTTAAACGTGGCTATATCAACTCCTTTGCTTATGTGTAGGTCGATCTCAAAAGGTCAAAACGTAAAATAAATTAAGATGAGAAAAAGGGAGGTTGAAAGTCGTCCAAAGTTAACTTTTAGTTCATATAATAATCTTCTAAATCATTTTATTGAAATATTTAGATTATTTTACTGTTTTTGTAAGGGTAATACCCGATAGAAAACCAATTCACTTCCACTAAATTGCTTATAAGTCCTTGGACTTAATGTTTACATGATTACATAATTGGACTTTCAAACCCAACAAAAAGATAAAGTTGAAGGACTTGAGTATGCATATATAATGACATTTTTGTTCAAAAAATTTCAAGGACGTAATCAAACAAAGAAGAAGACTTTTAACGTTAATATGAAAGTGATTTTAGAAATTTTGATAATCATGCAAAAGTAAATTCCACATAAAAGTCCATAAGATTAGTCTTTATTGTTTTTGGATGGTTGCCGTTTCTGTAATCATAAATAATGCATGTATTGTTAGTTTGAAATTTTGGCCCAGAAAGAGTTATACCTGTCAACCCAAAAATTGTATTGGTCCACACTAAAAAATACACATTTTGACCTGACACATTACTCAATCAACCAGACCCACCCCATCTGACCACCTCTGCTCCAAATTATATGATAAGATGTGATTCCAAGGACTAATAGAATGGGACCCATGAAACAGAAAGAAAAAAAAACAATTGACTATGGTTGGAAAATAAAAGTGCTTATTTATCAACTGGTTGCAGAAGTTTGAAGATCTAATAGCAAAACACGAAAACTAAAAAATGCGGTGAATAACGGTAAAGAAATAGCCCATCTTTTTCAATATTTAAGAATCGAAGAAGTGGTTGTGGTGTAAGGATGCAAAGCATGACAGGTGGCTTTTATATTCGATAAAGTCCATCAAATCAATTTAGCAATGCTGGTATTAACATGCTATCTCTGACAAAATATATTTTAAAGTAAAGGGAATGCTTAATATTCAAGACAAGTGACACTTCTTTCCATGACTAGAGACCAGTTAAAGAAGTCACATACTAATATTCATAAAAAAAATTAATCAAAAGGCAGAACCCTTAGCTGCTTATATTAAGAAGTTTCAATGATCTTTCATGTTTAGGGGTCATGTGACATTACACTTATTTACATTACTATAATAGCTTCGACCCATTTACTTATGAATGAGTCGACTATGGTTGTGTTTTGTAAAAACATATCAAATAAAAAAAATACCAAAAAGGAAGGATAAAGAGGGCGGCTCAAACGGGATGAAGCCGTACCAAGTGAATTTTCAATGTATACAACTTACTAAATTATATTATTTATAGATAATGCATGTCAGGGCGATTTGGGTGGCACATAAAGTATTATCAATATATATGGACATTTACACAAAAAAAATTGCATAATTGTTTGCCTCCACATATAGTTTCCAGTTATTCATAACAAATGTAAAAAGTAGACAAGAAAAGTTTTTGTGGGTCGACCAGACCTGGCCCATACTAAAACAAAATTTGGTTTTAGCCAAAACCCTTTTGATCTGTTAATCAACCAGTCCGACCCGCTTATAGACACACCACCACTCCATATGCTTAAAGTCAAACTTCAAATCAACGAAACATGTGATGTGCCAAAGCAATTTATGCTATTTGTGCAGGCGTTGTATGATTAATAAACCCATGTATTTCAACCCGACCCTGCACGTACTAAAAACAGTCTGGTTCAACCTAAACATGTTTGTTACTCAACCTTGTGACCCTGCTATATTAATGTGCTTACGTAATCTGAGCTATTTGTGTGTGTTTTTTATGATAATAGATCTACGGATGTAAGTAGATATGAAAGAACCGTGTACATTGTTTGGAGAAGATTCACCGATGCTTATGCTTTCTCTCAGCGCCAATGCACGGGCAGCCAATGGGCGAGGTTGAATTTCAGGAGGTGGTGCAAATATATTATGTCCACTGAGCTCCTTGTTCTTTGCATTTGAAAACTGTTTTTTCAATTTTAGATCTGACTCGCTATCTAATGTACCACTTAACTCCCGCTGCTTAGCTTCAGAAAGAGCCTTTTTAGGAGACACTGATTCTTCTCCACCAAATGAAATGTGACTGATCCCAGCAACGGTTTGCTGATTAAAATAAAGCTTGTAAGAACAAAATATAATTTTAAATATAATACAGTTTTTATTTCCAAAAACATGATCATTTTAGATCTTCCAATCAAAAGAATGACGATCCTGTCTAGTGTCTACACATAACAGCTCATCTCATATATTTTTTAGAATTTTAAATTTGAAAATTTGAAGGTTGCTTATTGAAATTGAAAGGTGTTGGAGTTAATTAGCACATTAAGGGCTGTTCAAAGAATAATAAAAAAATTAGCACATTAAGAGTATAAAATAGTTGCCTGATACATTCGTAATCCAGTTTTATTTATTGGGGTGGGGTTTGCAGCATCTGCTTCTTCTACATCATTTTCTCCACCAGCTGCAAATATGCCACTGCCAGTGAACTCCTTTAATTTATACCCTGAAACAGGTTTCCTGCAATTACCAAAAGAGGACAAAGTTGCATTAATATACAGAAGTCATGTCAAAGGGGTTGCATTGCACACCACAGTTAACATATATGGTATAAGATTTCCATAAAACATTCTTGCAGATGTATTTGGTGATACTGGTTAATTAAACAATCATATCACGAAGCAGAAAACATTAAGAAAAGTTAATAAAGGGTTCTTGGATTGAAATTTTAAACAGCAGTAATAATCATTTAGGTATCAACTGTGTGTAATATCACAAAATTACAAATGATAATAACAATAAGGAGAGGCATTAACACCATTATCGATCACTTTGGTATCAACAGTGAGTAATGTATAATAAATTCATAAAAATAAAACCACTTGTGTCTCAAAGAAGATGCAATGTTCATGAATTACAAGCCTTCATCATTGAAAAGATTCAAAAAGTAAAGCAGAAAATTAAGCAAGCATTGTGATTGTGAGAAATCCTTTCACGTAGAATCAAACACATCAAGATTTAAAAAGAAGTTACAGGCAAAATAAAAGTTGAGTCAACAGGTTCAATTTCAAATCTGTCTCTGTATGTGACAATTAGGTATTCCATTCAAATAGTTCATACATGATTGAACCTCCGGTTGTAATTAAAATGTCAGATTACTGATATCAAGTTATCAACTACTGAAGAGTTAAGAGAGAAAACAAATTAGATGTGCAACAAACTCTTTGATAGCAGATCGTAAGCAGTTAGCAATTGTAATGAAATTCTACTACTGGTAACGGGATCATAAAAATTACAGTTGCAGATCGATGATTAGCAGCGAATAACCTAATATTTGATAGATACAGAAAATCGATGATATATGACAGTTTCGTCTAGAGCAAGAAAAATGCATAGATAATATAAGTTGAAACAGAAGAGATAGATCTGGAACCTTTTGTTGAGGCTCTGGACTTGTTCATCAGTAAGCTGACCTCCAAACACAACCTTACCGATCCCATCGGAAGGCTGCATTCATTCAATCCACAATATTTGCAAATGAAACGTAGACATAACAACAACTCAAAACTTGAAAATCACGAAACAGAAGCAATTTCAGTGTATACCTGGTGAGAGCGAGTAGCGGAGGGTGTCTCCGGCGAATCGACGGCGGGATTGTCCGGCCAAGTCAACAGATCTGCGGTGGAAGTGTGAGGTTTCCTCAGCGGTGCGCTCCTATCCATTTTTGTATGTTGAATTGGAGATGCTTCGTTGTACACAGTTGAGTTTTCTGCAACAAATTGTGCTTCAAAAAGTGATGCTTCAGTGTGATGCTTCAGTGTGATGCTTCAGTGTGATGCTTCAGTGTGATGCTTCAGTGTGATGCTTCAGTGTGATGCTTCAGTGTGATGCTTCAGTGTGATGCTTCAGTGTGATGCTTCAGTGTGATGCCATGCGATGCGATGCGATGCGACGTCGTGCGGTTATATATATACATATATGATATATATGTATCGATCTGTGCGTTGGAACTTGAAAGCTACGGTTACAAAGTAGGAGTGACTAGTAAGTGACGTGTCCCCCCTGTTGTTTTAGACCTCACTGGTTGGATTATGGATCCTAATAACTCTCTCCATCTTTATTCTTTAATTATGATATGATTATGATTTATGGACTCAAATTTAACCATTTTGGTCTCTCTGTGTCCTATTATCTTTTTTAAATACCATTTTATTATGTCATTTTGATTACATGTTATTAAAGAATTTTTAATATGAGCTCATTATAATATATTTCGGCTCTTAAAAATTAAATGCATACTTCTTATGGTCGAATAATGTAACAAATTCAGTTAGGGTGTGGCCGTATGAGTTCATTTTACTAAGACGAGTAACAATAGAGCGGGAGTCGTTATAGCGTCCCTTGATTCCTTTGACATTTCACGTTGCATGGTTGATTGGTTTTGAGATGAACATCTTTGAATTTGAGTTTAGTTATTAAAAACACAATTGATTTCTTTTGAATTCTTGAGGTTTTGATTAGTAAACTGTGAAAAGTTAGAGTTGATCATAAAGGTATAATAATGCTATTGAAGAAATTTTGTTTGTTTCAGAAAAAGAAGATTTACTCTTCGAAAAAACAAGGTTTAAACTTCGGAATGAATGTTTTACCTTTGAAAGATATGTTTTCTAAACAAGTGAGGGTAAATTATAAATAGTTTGCTAAAGTTGTTAGGACTCATTCGTGTATATAAAGATCAATTATAGTTTAGAATAGGAAGTCTTTAATTCTCATAGTTTTTCATAGTATTTATATAATTCTCTATAGCATACGAATAATTTCCTTAATATTGTTTTTTCTTTGATTGATTTTACAACATAAACTATAGTCACACTCCTTGTATTTGCATTTGATTTCTTGATTGGCAATTGAAAAAAGAGTACTCTTTAGTTATTTTGTAACCCTTATTGTTGATCCGTGTAAAAGGTTTAAAAACGGTTTTGCATTCCAACACCCACTACAAGTTTAGATATAGAAAGAGACAAACTGGTATATTGGATATAATAAAAGATTTGCCGGTAAAAAAAGTATATTGGATATAAGACATGATAATGTTCAAGTTTGGTTTTTCAAAAGATTCAGATTCATGAAGTTGTGATGGGGGCGTAAACCATATTAAATAGCATCAGTGGTACACCACCGTCAGCGTTCACCAACATAAAAAAAACTCGTATTAGGAAAAGTTTATTTTAGTTTTGTTCCTTAACGTTTGACGAAAGTAACAATTTTTATCCAAAAGATTAAAAGTATCAACTTACCTTTTATAAGTTGTTTCAATTTCAATCGAAAATTTTCATTCTATTTGATCAAATTGTAACAACTAACAAATTATATGAATGAAATTAAAACAATTTAAAAACTAAATTGATGTTTTAAATCTTTTGATTCAAATTGTTATTTTTGTCAAACACCAGGGAGCAAAACCGAACTTAAGTAAAAACAGAAAATAAATCACAGAATAAATAAAACCAAAACAAAAAGTCTAGTTTTTCCTCCGCGCTACACTCTGGGAATTTTATCATTTTTTCCATACTATGTAGCGTTAATGTGTTCATTATCATCACGACTTGTTAAAATCCATACAATCGAATACCGAAATGTTTAATTCATCCCAGTAGCATTAAACCACACCAAAAATACAAAACCAACCACAAAATACAACTAAAACAAAAAATATATATACCAAAACCGCCCTAAAAAGTACCAAAACTATCCAAAAAAATTTTTAAAAAAACAACCAACCCCCACCGTTCATATACTTAAAAACTGCCCACAAAGGTGTGTACACCAAATTATGCACAATGTATAACATAATATGCATAACAAAGTTGGTAATTAGTATTATTTAAATTATCATTAAATAGTAAGATTATGTATTATTAGGTTTGTATTATGCATATTGCACGAGTTGAATAAATAAAAATATTAAATTGTTGGTAATAAAAGTTTATGAATTATAACTTTAATATCATTAGTTGTTAATGTAATATTTTTAAACGCCGATAACATTTTTTAAACTTTTGTATTATTTTTTTCTAGAAGTTACAATTTTAAAAATCTTCTTGCAAATCAAACCGTTTCTATAAAATGTTATTTTTAAAGTTTCCCTATCATAACTGCAAGTTTTAGTTATTTTTGTTTTGTGAAACTTTTATTTTTTAAAAACACAGGTTTTTAAAAATTATTTATTTTTAAAAAGTTAGAGGTTTTACAAAAAATCTTGTTTTTATAGGAATTATCTCTTTAGAAATTGCATTTAAAGAAATATCTGTTTTCTAATTTATTAAAAATTATTTTTAATCTAAAAAAATTAAATAAAATCATTAATATTTAATGTATATTTATTAGAAAATAGAAGCGAAAATTTTTAGATTTTATAGGTTTAGAATTGTAGCATGCGTCTCAAAAAAACATCTTTATTAGCATTGATAAATTTAGATCTCTAGATTTTAAAAGTATATAATATTTATAGAAACTTTCACGGCATGTAACACACACTGATTGTTGTTGATTAGTAACTTTGTCAAAACAAAAAAAGTTTAATTGATCTATTGAGACGCTTAAAGAAAACTCGGTTACTAACAGGTTAATTCTTCCTATATGCATTGATGTACTTTGATGTACTTTGGAAAGATATTAGATTTTAATCATTCAAACTTTTAACTATTCATTAATATTAATCCCTACTAATAGTATGATCATACTAATCTTAACTTTCGATTTTGTTACTAAAAGCATGTTGACCGGCCAAAATGTTTGATCGAGTTTGTGGGTCAGACATTTTGACCACGTCTGAAGCAAATCAAACAACCCTTAAAAACAAAGTCATTCTGACTGTTCGTTAACTGCGTTAGTTTTTTACGACTTGGCACATGATTTTACTCATGAAGTGGCATGTGACATAGTGTATTACAAAAGTAAAATAAAATATATAAATATATGACTCAATTTTTACGTCTCTTTCTCTTTAAATTACCCAATCAAAGATAAAATTGTTTCGTTGAATAACTTCATAAAATGATCTTTTATAAAAAAAATTAGTAATATATATTTCTAACTATAACTATGTTGTACGTCACGTAACAAGCCATGCCACATGATACGTCATAAAAAACTAACGGTGTTAACGAATAATTAGACCGTGATTGTTATTATTTAACAAAAGCGAATGTTCAGATAAGTACTTGTCATATAGTTAGCTGTGATTAATATCTAACAATACTTAATATACTTGGATTATTAAAATCAATTTTATCTTTAGACTATTATATATGATATCATATAAAGTATAAATCATTGGTGGGGGCATCTACACTATACACATCACAATACATCACATACACACCAATCACAATTTGCCACGTCACACACACCAATCAAAACAACAGTGTGTTGTGGTCGCGTACCCTTTGCAGTTGTGGGTTGCTCCTGTATCAACAAGAGCCCTATGCCCGCCCTGTTTTGGACGGTCAACGGGGAGAGGGGGAAGGGGGGAAGCGCTCGTTGCGGGACTTAACCCAACACCTTACGGCACGAGCTGACGACAGCCATGCACACGTCACACTACAAAACATACTCAAATTTGGTAGCGGTGATGTTGTCATACCATGGCATACTACATTACTATACACACACAAACAACAAACACTGCACTGCGAGAACATGTCGTGGAAACGAAAATTTGCGGTGTGAAGGGGGTGGTGGTGGTGCTGATGGCGGCACCGAGGTTAGCCATGGCCTCACGATGCCCATGCCTCCACCACCCTTATTGCATGTTATTTTTAAAAATTCTGGTGGTAAATATGAGTATTTCTAACCAATGGTTGTGGTTGCATATATCGCAAAGTGAACGTGTGATGGATTTAAAAATAAAATAGCTACATGAATGGTATAGAATAGAGAGCGTATCAACGTATGTGTTCGTTTATAACAAATATAAAAATAAGAAAATAAGAAAAGAAAATTTTAAAATAATATATTTGTTGGTTGTTGGACCGAACATTTATATACCTTGCATGTGAAAGCCTAAACTTAAGGTCGACTCTTTATTAATGAAAGCCTAAACTTACGTTTGAATCTTCTACTCTCAATAACCAAAAGTAGACAGCAAATCATGTTAGGCTATAAATTAATTTGTGTTGGTTGAGGCGGTCCTTATCAATTATATAAAAGAAAAAACAAGCATCATTTCTAATATGGGATTAGTGGAGATGGTGGCGTCATTAAACCAAAAAAAATTATATATTTTAGGAACATCCTTCAATATTCATACTAAAACGTTTCAAACTAATCATCCTAATTACTCTATTATCAATATATATATATATATATATATATATATATATATATATATATATATATA
>BJCM01036734.1:0-11415 GCA_018326385.1 Flaveria bidentis | reverse complement strand
GATGAAAAGTCTTGCAAGCACTATGATAGACTTCACTTATGTGAGTCTGATGTATGATGATTGATCCGTATTCATGAGCGGGCTATGTGCCTTGCAGTGTGGATCAACTGTCGGGGGTTAGCTACCATGATGATGTGTACCGACAAGGATCGATATTCGTTGTCGATTAACATGGAGCTCTTGCTTTGTGCAATCTCGTTTATGATGAAGTGAAAGATATGAAAGAATGAAAGAGAATGAACATGCTTATTAAGATGAAAATGTTATGTATTATGTATGCGTGGTCATTATATGATGGATAAGTTATATTTTTTTATTTATCTAAAACTAGAATATACTCAGTAAAGCAGACTTTTATGCATAATAATTGGTAGGTAAATACTAATGCTAAGGATGGCACCATAGAGCTACTTGGGGAGCTATGGATGGCATTCCTGTTTATGAAATCTTTTATTGTGATTTAAGAACAAGTACGATATGTTTTACAATTAAAGGACAAATGTATGAGTACATTATGTTTTCTAAGTTTTAAATGAATGTCTAATTATTTCCGCTGCAATATTTTGTTATTAAAATTATTTTTTGCTATGATTAACCAACTGTGAGGCTTCCCGGGAACAGGGCTTTACAAGTTGGTATCAAAGCCAAAGTTTAAAAGAATTGGGTAAACTGTTTTCAAAACCTAAACTTAAACTGAAAATGGGACCGAATGAAGGATGCCAATCCAAGTAGCTACGTGCCATCAGGTAAAAGTTTCTTGTAAAATTTGGATTATGTGCGTGTGCTATATGTTCTATGTGCTTCTAGATTTGAATACTGACATGTGTTAGGATAGTGATTGCTTGGGACAGGAGAGTAAGGTAAGTAGTTAATCACACTTGGCCACTGTAATTAAGGACTTACTGTACTTATAATGATCTGAGCAATTATCTTGAATAACCATTTTGGTGTTTGAATCTTATAGGAATTAGTCATGGCTAGTAGAAAATCAGGGAAAACAACCCGAGGAGGTGCTCGTGGCAGGCGTACTACTGAGCCACGTGTCACCAGGAGCAAAGCTAATGCTCCCGAGACTGTTCACGAGGAGTCGGACCTCCATAGTCACCCGGAGGGGGTGGGATCAAGCACCCTCAAATCTACTATGAAGGAGGCTATCGCTGACGAGGTCTACAATGTTATGCAGAATGTGTTACCCTCAGTGGTGACTGAGGTGATTAAAGCATTTAGGGATGGGGAGAAAGCTGAGAAGAAGGGGAAGGAAAATGAGAAAAATTCACGGAAGTCCACTGGGAGGACAAAAGAATCTAAAAAGGAGCCATCAAACCCTAAGGTGGTACTTCATGATGATGACATTGATGAAGAGTCTGAAAAAGAGACTACTAAGGGGTGCAACTATGGGGCATTTCAAAGGTGCAAGCCCCCGACCTTTGACGGTAACGGCAATGCTACTGCCGCTCATCGTTGGGTCAGAGAGATGGAAGTGGTACTAGAAATTAGTGAGTGCAGGGAAGATCAAAAAGTTAAATTTGCCACTCATTCTTTCGTCGACTCAGCATTGTGCTGGTGGGATAATATTGTCCAGGCTGAAGGAAAGCGATCGATAGCCAAAATGAGGTGGTTTGAGTTGAAGGAGTTAGTGCTGGAGGAGTATTGTCCCCATCAGGAAATAGATAAGATTGAGAAGGAGCTCTTGTATTTGGAGGCTGGGAACATGACTCATCATGAGTATACCTCCAAGTTTAATGAGCTTGCAATACTTGTGCTAGACATGGTGACTCCTGCATCCAAGAATATCAAAAGATATATACAGGGTTTGCCTATGGATATCAGGAGGCACATAATTGCAGCCAAACCAGGCACGTTTAGGTCCGTGGTGGATTTAGCTGGGAGGTTGTACAAAGAGAGGGACCCAATGCCTATGCAGAAGAAGGTGGAAAAACGGAATGGGAACAATAATGGAAATGGGAAGAGGTTCAGAGGTGATAACTTCAGGAGTGGAGAGAAGAGGATGAGGGTTGAGGATCAGTCAGGGAGACGGGGAAATACTAGTGAAGGAGGTGCTTGTAGAAAATATGGAAAAGGTCATTCAGGGGAGTGTAGAGTTGGGACTAGAAAATGTTTTAAATGTGGGGGCGACGGCCACTATTCTAGGGATTGCAAGGCGGTGAAGTGTTACCTGTGTGGCGAGATGTGACATGTGGGGAGGGACTGCAAGAAATGGAAACCAGGAGGATCAGGAACAGTTAAAGCTGGAGATATGGGAAAGGGTGACGGTTTGAAGGCAAAGGCGAGGGCATTCAACATAACTCGCGAGGAGGCCAGGGCAGATCCAGAAGTAGTTTCAGGTATGTTTCTGGTAGACCATATATGTGCTTCAGTGCTCTTTGATTCTAGTGCTAGTAGGAGTTTTGTGTCTTCTGCCTTTTGCCGTTTGTTGCATGATAAGAGTAGAACGTTAGATGAGCCTTTCTATGTAGAAACAACCTATGATAAGTCCACTAAGGTAACTGAGGTGGTTGAGGATTGCTTGATTAAGTTAGAAGATTGTAAGTTCCCTGCTAGGTTGCATGTTATGGCCTTAGGAGGTTTCGATGTGGTGTTAGGTATGGATTGGTTAGCTAGCTATGAAGCCAATATAGTATGTAGCAAGAAGGTAATTCGTCTAATAGTGCCTGATGGTAGATCTGTTACAGTTCGTGGGGATAAGGTGTGCTGTGTACCGAAGGTCATGTCGATGATCATAGCTAAAAAGTACTTGAGACGTGGGTGTAGCGCTTACTTGGCCTATGTACAAGATGTGGATGCGCTAGAGCCAAATTGTCAGACGTGCCGGTAGTGCGTGAGTTTCCTATCGTCTTTCATGAAGACCTGACTGGTGTGCCGCCTGACCGCGAAATCGAATTCCAGATTGATTTGCTACTGGGAGCACAACCCGTCGCTAAAGCATCGTATCGATTAGCCCCTTCGGAGATGGTAGAACTGAGGGACCAGTTGCAAGATTTATTAGATAAGGGCTTCATCCGACCGAGTATCCCTCCATGGGGTGATCTAGTTTTATTCGTCAAGAAGAAAGACGGTAGCATGCGGATGTGCATTGACTATCACGAGCCCAATAAACTGACCGTAAAGAACCGGTATCCGTTACCAAGGATCGACGACCTGTTCAATCAACTTTAGGGTGCCAGCTGGTTTTCAAGGATAGACATGCGGTCTGGTTACCACCAACTGAAGGTGAAAGAACAAGACATTCCTAAGACAGCGTTTCGTACGCGTTATGGACACTACGAATTTCTCGTCATGTCCTTTGGATTAACCAACGCGCCAGATGCCTTTATGGACCTTATGAATTGGGCATGTCGACCGATGTTCGATAAATCGGTAATAGTGTTCATAGATGACATCTTAATTTATTCAAAAAGTGAAGAAGAACATGCCGATCATATTCGAGAAGTATTGAAGATGCTCAAAAGCGAGAAGCTATATGCTAAGTTCTCTAAATGCGTATTTTGGCTTCGAGAAGTTCAATTTCCGGGTCATGTGGTTAATCCCGAGGGGATCAGGGTGGACCCAGAAAAGGTTGAAGCGGTGATGCAATGGAGACCTCCAAAGACGCATCTGAGATTCGTAGTTTCTTAGGCCTGGTAGGTTACTACAGGAGGTTTATCCAAGATTTCTCCAAGATAGCTTCTCCTTTGACTAAGCTGACCCGGAAGGACGTGAAGTATGAATAGGGTACTGATCAGGAGAATGCCTTCCTAGAACTAAAGATGAGGTTAACTCAAGCCCCTGTCTTGACGTTACCTGAAGGGAACAAGGATCTGGTAGTATACTCGGATGCCTCGTATGCAGGATTGGGTTGCATGTTGATGCAACGAAGGAAGGTGATTGACTATGCTTCTAGACAATTAAAGGTCCACGAGGCCAATTATCCTACCCATGATTTGGAGTGGCTGCGGTGGTGTTTGCATTGAAGATTTGGAGGCACTACCTATATGGGGTAAAGTGCACCATCTTCACCGAACATAAAAGTCTGAAGTATTTCTTTGAACAAAAGGAACTCAACATGAGGCAAAGGAGGTGGTTGGAACTGATCAAGGATTATGACTGTTAAATTCATTATCATCCAGGCAAAGCCAATGTGGTTGTTGATGCCCTTAGTCGGAAGGGACGACCCGAACCAATTCGGGTGAGGGCTTGCCAGATAATCATTACGCCTGATGTTATGAAACAAGTGAGGGAGTTTCAGGATGAGGTGTGAGAGAGGACAAAGTCAACTCTGAAAGGATGAAAGGACAAGTTTTAGATTTGGGGGAAAACACCTTGGGTGTTAGAACCTGATTTGGGAAAATGTGGATCCCTCTCTATGGGGATCTAAGGGAGAAGATCATGGATGAGGCTCATAAAACTCGATACTCCATTCACCCTGGTGCCACGAAAATGTATCAAGATTTGAAGAAAGATTACTGGTGGTCGGGAATGAAGCTAGATGTGGCTAAGTACGTGAGTAGGTGCCTGACTTGTATACAAGTTAAGGCAGAGCACTAAAAGCCATATGGGAAGATCCAGCCTTTGGATATCCCTGAATGGAAATGGGAACACATCATAATGGACTTCATCACGAAGCTACCTCGCACGGCGAGAGGAAGCGACGTGATCTGGGTGATTGTTGGCCGTCTAACAAAAAGCGCCCATTTCCTACCAATTCTTGAGACGTTTTCCTCTGAGAGGCTAGCAGAGCTATTTATCAAGGAGATCGTGACTTGTCACGACATGCCAGTGTCTATCGTTTCGGATAGGGACATGTGGTTTACGTCCAAGTTCTGGAAGAAGTTTCACGACTCAATGGGGACTAGACTGCATATTAGTACAACTTACCACCCCTAAACGGATGGTCAGTTGGAAAGAACGATCCAAACTTTAGAAGACATGCTACGAGCCTATGTAATCGACTTTGGAGGAAGTTAGGATGAGCACTTAATGTTGGCGGAATTCTCATATAATAATAGTTACCATGCCAGTATTGGTATACCACCTTATGAGATGATGTACGGTAGGAAGTGCAGAACACCCGTGTGTTGGGGTGACATTGGGCAAAAGGAATTGGGAAGCCTTGAAGTGATTTAGGTCACCCACTGAGAAGTTTGATAAAATTAAGGCATTCATGAAAGCCGCAAAGGATCGCTAGAAGTCTTATGCTGATAAGAGGCTTAAACCAATAGAATTTGAGGTTGGTGACAAGGTTATGCTCAAAGTATCTCCCTGGAAAAGGATCATCAGGTTTCCAAAACGAGGAAAGTTAAGCCCAAGGTTCATAGGGCCATTCTGTATTGTCGCGAGGGTAGGAGAAGTGGCCTACAAATTAGAACTACCCGATGAGTTGAGTGGAATTCACCCTATGTTCCATGTATCTCATCTTAGGAAATGTCTAGCAGACAAAGATGCAGTTGTACCACTAGAAGACATTGAAGTCAA
Organism: Flaveria bidentis; assembly: GCA_018326385.1. Classification (NCBI taxonomy): domain Eukaryota; kingdom Viridiplantae; phylum Streptophyta; class Magnoliopsida; order Asterales; family Asteraceae; genus Flaveria; species Flaveria bidentis. The sequence continues at coordinate 5,943 of BJCM01036734.1, read as the reverse complement.
TGAACGATTAAACTATGTAGAGGAGCCGGTGGCCATCCTTGATTGGAAAGAGAAGCACTTACGTAATAAAGTGGTTCCGCAGGTACGAGTACAGTGGGGACACAGAAAAGGATCAGAATCTACGTTGGAGACCGAGGAGGAGATGAGGAAATTTTATCCTCAATTATTTGATGACTGACAGGTTTCGAGGACGAAACCTAAATAAGTGGGGGAGACTTGTAACACCCCGAAAAGTCAAAACGAGTCGCCGAGGATAATGGGCTTAATTGGGGGTATTTAATAAAGGAAGGAAAGGTTTTATGGGCTAATGAGGCTTATGGGCAAGAGGCTAATTGATTAAGGGCCCATAACCAACCATCTTACCCACCAAACCAGCCACCACCATCTCACTTTGAACCCTAGCTCCCAAAGTCGTAGAGAGAGAAAAAAGAGAGAGAAAGTGAAGAAAGCTCAAGATTTGAAGCTTCAAAGGTTAAGAGATTGAAGATTTGGGTGTTGGAGCATCAAGACCCAAGAAAGAAGCAACAAATCTAGGTAAGAATAGACCTCTAAACCCTTCTGTAGATCAAACCCGGATAATAGGGTTTTGGGTTTTGAAAAGTTGCAAAGAATCGCATAAAGGTCATATTTTTACGTATGAAAACATGTAAAAAGCTTAGATATAGCCTCATGGATGATAACCTAAGAGTATGGACGTAAAAAGTTGTGATTTTAGGTTAAAAACGGGCTGGTTCGTAATTTTTCTGCGATCTGCGAAACTGTATATGCATCCAGCGAATTTGCATATTCAAGCAGCGAAACTATGAGAACTTCCTGCGAAACTATAGTATCGCAGGTAGTTTCGCAGACAAGGTTATTCAACGAAAGTTGGGCGAAACTGGCAGCGAAACTGGCAGCAAAGATGCCAGCGAAACTGCCAACAAAGGTGGCAGGGAAACTGTTGGCAAATCTAGTTGTGAAACTGCTGATCTTGTAGCGAAATTAGGAGCGAATTTAGGTAGAAATTAACCTCTTTAAGTGTTAACTCATCTGCAGGCTGTGTAGGGTGATCCTAGCCTAGAAAGCTTAGTTTAGAGGTTACTCACGATATTCAGGTGAGTTCTAGATCCCCTTGTTTGTAAGTTTTCCATGTTTTGGGGTTATTATGCATATTAAAACATGTTTTTAAATGACCGAGATTTTATAAGGTTTTAACAGGAAGATCGATTTTTCTATAAGGAAATATGTTATATAAATGTTTAAAAATAAAAAATTTTCTCGCTGACCTGGTAGCACGGCCCCAGCCAGGGGCGTTGCCCCTTAGACCCACTAGGGGCTGCCGCCCCTGAACCTCTACTGTCTAGCGGATGGTCGGTTATGTTTTATGATGACTAGTACTTGGCATGTTGTGTGCATAATAAGTTAAGTATTATATATATATATATATATATATTAAAGTGGAAGATGATATTAATAAAAAGTGAAACTTAATGAATGTTACCCCCGGGCCCATTTGATGATGAAAAGTCTTGCAAGCACTATGATAGACTTCACTTATGTGAGTCTGATGTATGATGATTGATCTGTATTCATGAGCGGGCTATGTGCCTTACAGTATGGATCAACTATCGGGGGTTAGCTACCATGATGATGTGTACCGACAAGGATCGACAGTCGTTGTCGATCAACATAGAGCTCTTACTTTGTGCAATCTCATTTATGATGAAGTGAAAGATATGAAATAATGAAAGATAATGAACATGCTTATTAAGATGAAAATGTTATGTATTATGTATGCGTGGTCATTATATGATGGATAAGTTATATTTTCTTATTTACCTAAAAGTAGAATTCACTCAGCAAAGCTGACTTTTATGCATAATAATTGGCAGATAAATGTTGATGCTGAGGATGGCACCACAGAGCTACTTGGGGAGCTATGGATGGCATTCCTGTTTATGAAATCTTTTATTGTAATTTAAAAACAAGTACGATGTTTTGTTTACAATTAAAGAAAAAATGTATGAGTACATTATGTTTTCTACGTTTTAAATGAATGTCTATATATTTCCGCTACAATGTTTTGTTATTAAACTGATTTTATGCTATGATTAACCAACTACGAGGCTTCCCGGGAACGGGGCCTTACAAACCTTCACTCCAATAAAATGTTGAGGCCCTAGATCAAGGATTGATCATGGATGAACAAATCACATTTAGTATGCATAAAGATGTGTAGGGACTCAATGGAACATAGGGCCAAAACATAAGACACAAATCACACAATATCTTATACGCTTACTTTGGTGGTTACAAACTAATAAAACTAACACAACTAAATTCTTGCCTAATTTTGAGGTTTGACTCTTCTAATTTTGACTTTCCTAACCTTGCTTTAATTGAATACATTCTTGATTACATATATCCAACAATGATGGTTTCTAGTCTAGCAAAGATTTACTACTTAGTTGTTGGATTAATCAGGTTTGTTCGCGGGTCACACAGGTCACATTTAAGCAGGTTAACCAGTCATGTGTGACGTATCAATAGGTACAATTTCAATTCAAGTTATGGAGATATGTAGCTTGAATGAGTCCAATTGGTTTAAACTATTTAGTAGTATATTTCTCCACACGTTAATAATAAAGAATGGAACAGTGTTGACCGATTCTACTTGAAGTGTACGTTGAGGTAAGGCGAAGTACACGTTGGAAAAGGAACAAGTCATGCATATCATAGAATCTTCAGTTGAATTACTATTATTATTTTGTTTTTGATATTCCCATATTTTTGTGTCAATATTGCTATATATAGCCTTATATGTTCATATCTAAATGATAAGACGTAGATCCCTTTATAATCTTCTCTATTTTATCTTCTAGAAACTTACTTTGATCGTGGGTTGGAAAATGTGTAGTCTCCATCCTTGATCGACATGTTCCTCTAATAAAGGGAGCATAACCATAAGCAGAAAAGACAAGCAGGAAGAAATCAAAAGAAGTGGGTTTTGGTTTGGCTTGTTTGTCGGTAGAAGAAAATAGAAAAGGCAGGAGCTTGGTTTTCTTGACAAGGGGAAGAAGACTCTAAGAAGAGGTTGGAGCTGTAAAAAGGAATGAAAAGAATGGCCATGATAGCTGTTAAAGAAGGAGTTTCAATGTCGTATTAATGTTTGACTTTGACCCCAACAAATTATACAGTGTGGGTGGTTAAAGTGAAGTTAATTAGGGATGCACATGGGATATGGGAGACAATCGAACCGTGAGCCATAGGTGAAGAACCAGATGTAAAGAAGTTGAAACAAGTGCTTTCCTTTTTGTTTCTAGCTATGCCCGAGGAGATGGTGTTGTAAATGATGGGATACACCAACCCAAAGAAGGTGTGGGATGGACTAAAGACATGGTATTTAGGGGTGGATCGAGTGAGATTGCCTCGACTTGCAACACTAAGAGAGATCTTGAAATTATACGTATGAAGGAGGGCAAAACGGTTAATGATTTCATGACAAAAGTTACGGGTTTAGCCTCAAAAGTAAGGAGCCTTGGATATGAACTTGAAGAAGTTGACTTGGTGAAAAGTTTGTTTGATTCGGTGCCTAAATCATTTCTTCAAATTATGGGGTCAATTGAGCAGTGTTTTGACTTGGACTCAATGTTATTTGATGAAAGAGTTGGTAGATTGATAGTGTATGAGGAACGCTTGAAAGGAATCGAGAAAACAAAGGATGTTCAAGGTAGTTTGTTGTTGGATAATCAAGAAAAATCAAAAGATTATGAATGTTGTGGTGTTGGAGGTTCAAATTGGGGAGGCTTTGGACGTGGCCGGGGAAGAGGTCGTGGGTCCGGGAAAAGTCGTGATGGTAATAACATGTCCAACGGGATAAAAGCCACGTTAGATGTTATAAACGTGGTGAACTTGGTCATCACAACAATGCATGTGCAAAGTGGGAGATTAAGGGGGTGATTGTTGGATTAATCATTTATTTACTGGGTCATGAATACGGGCCCATGTGGGTTCATATTATTTAGTTGCATGTCTTGCATGGAATAAGTCAAATTTTAAGATTAAACATTTGGATTTTGTAGTTTATTATTTGTTTTATTATAGTTTGATTTATTACACTTGTTTTTTGATTTGATCGGTTTATATGGTGAACGTTGAAGTTGCACATGGGGTAAAAACGTGATTCATGTTTGTATCAGGTCTATAGGTAGAAATAGTTAGAAAGTTACTCATCTTGATTTTGTAAGGCTATTTATAGCCATTAGTTTATTGAATAAAAATGTATTGCATTTTACTGCAACTTAGTACACTTTTACCATTTTGTTTTTACCCTTCATCTTTATATACAAACTACACGATCAAAAGCTGTTGGAGGATATATTTTCATATATAGTGTGTCCGTCGCTTGTCAAATAGTCTAGTCTTAATGTAATAGACCTGATATGTTGTAAACACATGAAACTGGGTTATTCGCATGAGCATATGCGAATGAGACTCAGTCGTATGACTAAGCCATGCTAATGGACCAGTTGTGCGACTGAGAAATGCGATTGGGACATTCGTAAGACTGAACCATAAGTATGATTCAGTCATACGATTGAACCATACGCATGGTCCAGTCGTACAATTGAACCATACGCATGGTCCAATCGCACGAATGGGCCTAGTCGTATCTAATATGGGTCGAGGCCTATATATACCAGTTTCAATGTGTAGAGATGAGAAGGGTTTTGAGAGGAGTCTGCCCGGGGCTTAGGGCTGCCGGATGAGAGGGGAGATCATACTCGATCTCCCCTTGCCAAGAGTCTTGATTCTTATGTTGTAACGAGCTTGTAATCGTTAGGTTTTATCAATGAAACCATTTAATTATAGTTCGTGTTATTGATTGTCTCTTGGTGTTTGATGTTGTTTATCCTTTCGTCAAGAACATGCTTGGATGTCTACCGATCCAACGACTTCACAATTGGTATCAGAGCCGGTTACTGCTAGAATGATCTAACAATCATTCTAGCAACCTGAGCTCTTGATTTCTGGATCTATTTCAGGTTCTTTGACGTTAAACCCACTTCGTGTTCTTCGTGTTTTGCTCAGATCTTGTTATGTGTGTTGTTGCTATGTTAAAATCAAACTCGAAAACACGTTCTGATCACCCTTGCGAATCTGATGATGTCAATTTTGGTTCGGTTCATGTAAAATTCATCAGATTAGGGTTTCTGGCAGCCATGGAGGCTGCAGATCTGAAAATCTACGTACAGACCCGCTCAAGCGACTGGACCATGAGTATGGACCATTCGTACGACTGGACCATGCGACTGGAACAGTCGTATGTTCAGTCATGTGACTGGACCAGTCGTATGTTCAATCGCACGACTGAGCCATCCGTATTTGTCCAATCGCACGATTGACTCATCCACATTTGTTTAGTCGCACGAATATATCATTCGTATCATTCATTCACACAAATGTGATATTTGTCCTTCATGTCATACGAATGAATAGCGTTCCAGACCAAAAAAAGGGGAGTCTGGAACTGCCTCTTGCACAGATTTGAGGATGAGCAAAGCGCATTCACCCTGAGGTTCTTTTGTCAAATAAGTTCGATGTATACCCCATTGTTCGTTGGACTTCTAGAATAGGTGAATGTTTTTAGAACACGAAAGAGAGAAGAGAAGATGTCAGCAGTCGGTGCTGATTTTGTGGGATAGTCAGGAGCATCTGACTATTTATGGGCAAATCAAGTTATATCTATCCGCACAGAGAGGATTCTCATTCTTAGGGGGAATCCTTGTTTAGAGAAATTGAAGACGCAATCAGAAAGTGATGATGTGAGCCGGTTTCTGATGATGAATCTGAGTGCATGCTGATTTGGTTGAGATTGTCAGCTGTGGATTGGAACCCTTTACCTTTTGCCCAATACACCGTATGAAGACGCCAGGAGAGCACAATGTCTATATATTGGGATAT
>BJCM01036674.1:0-23371 GCA_018326385.1 Flaveria bidentis | reverse complement strand
GGTTGATAATATTTCAGTTATTTATCTTAAAATTTTAATTTGTTAAGGTGTTTTTAAGTGAGACTTGAATTTAATATTTTTTAGATAGAGATATACGTCTTTAAACATGTTATTTTGTTAACAAATATGTTATTCAAACATGTTATTTTGTTAACAAATGAACTTAAAACACGAACTTAAACATGTTATTTTGTTAACGCATAAACGTGAATAAAAATATGAGCTCATCAAATATTTGTGTTCATTCTCAACATGTTATTTTGTTAAGAAATGAACTTAAAACACAAACTTAAACATGATATTTTGTTAATGCATAAACGTGAACAAAAATATGAGCTCATCAAGTATTCGTGTTCATTCGTATTAACACATTAATAACCATAATAAAATAAACTAGATAACCGAGAATCAGAGCACCTAACTTAAATTAAATAAATAAAAAGGTATTGAGAACCCGCCCTTGCCAAGGGCGAGTTCTCAAAAGAGTCAATCAGTCACATCAAGCACCATTCAAACAAAACACACCCGGTCAAAAGAGGTAGAAGTCGCCCTTGCCAAGGGCGGTATCCCCTAAAGTCAATAACAAACAAGAATGACCCCTCTTGTCAACTCTCTCCCCCTAAATACCCTCATTTAAAACAAATCCCGAGTTTCATCAGCCGCACCCTAACTTGGGGGGTGTAATACCTAGCTAATTTTCACAACCCGCCAAAATGCAGATCATAACACCCTAATTTTTATCGATTAGGGGCATTTACAAAGCAAGCAAGGCTGCCCGGAAGGCTCCGGAACTGCCCATATAATTCTGCAACAACTATGCAGCCTTGGAAGACTCTATAACGTCCTAGGACGTGCTAGAAACCAAGCACAAAAAGGCTGCTATAAAGGAGCAACTTGTGCAGCCCTAAAAGACCCCGGAAATCTTTAGAAAGAGCTACAAAAATCAGCCATAGTGCTACCTTGAAAGACCATGAAAGATATAGAGAAATCCTTGCCAATATATTGTCTTAGATATTTTGTAAAGACTTGTCTAGATGTAGAACAATCTAGAATACTTGTAACTAGTATAAATAGGTGGGTGGTGCCTTATTTGCAAACCACCTAAGTTTCTTGTAATTTCAAACCATTGTACTTGTGTTCTTTGTAATACAAGCTTGTTACTTGTGTTGTAAACATGCATCACAAGCATCTTACTTGCGCACTACAAAATCTAACGTTCCCTTACTAAGACTTTCGCTGCATAATCCATCCACCCGAGACCAAGAAGGCTGACTTAGAACTAATCTAAGTGCCGCACGTGAGCTGATCGATTCAGTTGGTGACATAATGGTGATGAGGTTTGTAACTATTATTTAATTATTTTTATTAATTATGTTATGATTAGTTTTCTATACTTTATTCTAACATAAAAAAACAATAAATTATTATTATACTAAAGAATAACAGATATACAATGCAGTGAAGATGAACTCTTCTTGTAACCCATGGCCTTTCAATTTGATGAACTACATACGTCGTTGTGGCATGAATCGTGCAAATAAAGAACTCGCGATCTTCATTCGAATTAGATGATGACGCGTTTCGGGACAAACATTTTTTAATAAGTTTAGAGAGTATAAAGTATAAATTCTAAAAGTAATTTTGTGGTTTTGTGTTTGATTTAAAGGTTATTTATTTGATTTTTGAGTAAATTACACTAACGGTCCCTATTATTTAAGCTAAATTATGGATTTGGTTCATAAACTTTAAATTTGATAGATATTGTCTTCAACTCCGATAAATTGAAAAGGGTTAACTTGTTTGTTAAAGTAACTTAAATTTACTTAAAGTTCATATTCAACAATTACCAGCCCCTCTATCTCCAACCCATGTTTTTTTTGACAAACCAAACCACTCAATTTCATATACACCACATACTAGATACATTTTATTTATAAAACCTCCTCCCCCCCCAAAATTCCCCGCGTAAACTCACACTACTTGGTAAATTCTTTTGATGAGATTTAAACGATTATCTTATGGTTGATATGTCTAATATTATTATATTTAATTTCATGGATTTTTATTTTAAAAGTAAGGGTAAAGACTATATCTATACATTTAAAACTTTAAGACAAAATCTATAATTTTACACAAACCACAAAAGGTTTGTGTTAACTTTTTTCTTGGGTTTTTCATAAAAGTTTAGTAGCATCAATAACTATTTTTTAAATTGATTGAAGTGCCCCTGAAACGATCAACTTCACTCGATGTGAAAACGATCACCATTCCTCTCATCATGCACCATCTCAATTGGATTTACATGGTGTGCTGGCTTGACCGACCTACATGCCCAAAGTCACTCCCTCCTCACAAGGTATTACACCTAGCCTTAGAACATGTTCATTATTCATAGCCTAAATAACCCATTGCTTTAAGTACATCAATTTGTCTCTTCGTAAGAAGGGATAATAGAGGACAACTAAGTCTAAAAAGCGTATTTTTTATGATTTTATCTTAGAAAAACAAAATAATATTAATTCATAGTAAATATCACTATCATCAGTATCCCTACATACATGAACCTCTGGCCCTAACTGGACTCAATTTACAGGTGACTTATTTATTTATTTTGTCAATCGGTCTTTCATCTTGCCGTTGTTGTATCAGTTAATTCGATATCTGTTCGTATCTATCTAGCCAATCGGATTTTTAGGTTTTTGTGACAGAGCGATCATTACTTGTATGATTTTGTGCTTTTTTGTTTGTTTATGTAGAGGTCAGTGAATAGTGGGCTATATATAATTTCATATGATTAAAGTCAAAGAAAAGAAAGGTAATAATAGTACTTGGCAATTGGCATGTGCGGTTGTTGGTGGTAGAGCATAAAGAAAGATGAAGGAACAATCATGAGGAAGCTGAAACGTTTTTTGATGAATGATGAGGAGGCTAGTGCCTAGTAGTAGTAGCAACACAAGTTGGGGTGCTTCATTAATTATTTGTGTAGACAACTGAAGATACCTCCGGAGATCATTTTTTGGTAAAAATATCCGCAGTAATGTCTCTGTTAAAAGAAGCAGAGAAAGGAATTTGTCACCCCACCTTGACTTAGACCATCCGTACGTACGTCGTATTCTCCTCAAAAGTGGACACTGGTAGCCCTCTTCACAAGCTTCAGAGTCAAGTTTTCACAAGTATTAATTAACTTGCTAGAAACGTCAATCAAAACTGTTTTATACGAAGCATGACACATCATCACCAAACGAAGCTAATTCATCTTCAGAGACTCGAGTGAACAAAGGGAAAAACCAAGACATGTCAAAGATACAATGTTACTGGTGCGTCAAGTTTGGCCACTTTGTGTCAACTTGTCCCGAAAGAAAACAGAAGAAAGCTGAGGCCCATATTGTAGAAACCGATGATCTTGACATGTCTCTTTTTTTTATCCAAACAACCCAAGAAACAACATTCCTAAACGAAGAAAATTTGTTGCCCAAGAAATATGAAACTAATGCTAAAGACGATGATATTTGGTACTTGGGCAACGAAGCGAGCATTCATATGACGAGTAACGTAAACTACTTTGCTGAACTAAACAAAAGCATACAAGGTAAGGTGAAGTTTGGAGATGGTTCATGTGTTGAGATACATGGGAAAGGGTCGATTCTATTCAAAGCAAAGACTGGCGATCACAAACTAATGGCAGATATTTACTACATTCCTAGTCTACGAAGCAACATCATAAGCTTAGGCCAAACTATGGAAACAGGTTGTAAGAGCATCATGAATGATGATAAATTACTTATGCTTGACCGATAGGAAAAACTTTTGTTAAAAGTCAAACGTACCCCGAATCGATTTTGTTGAAGATGAAAGTTGGTTGTGGCATGCAAGACTTGGCCATGTGAATTTATAACGCCTTGAAGGTGATGTCAACGAACAAGATGGTGATTGGAATAACGAAAATCGAGCGCGAAAACAAGCTTTGCGAGTCGTGTTTGGTGGGAAAACAATCCAGATTTCCATTCTCAAATACAACCAAATATCGAGCAACCAGTGTCTTGGAACTTATCCATGGAGACCTTTGTGGCCCCGTCACACCATCAACTATAGCCGGGAACAGGTATGTATTCGTTTTAATCGACGATTACTCACGATTCATGTGGATATATTTGTTAAAAGGTAAAGACAAGAGCTTTGAAGCCTTCAAAAGGTTTAAGATCATGGCTGAAAAGGAAACATGTTCGAGAATAAAGACACTATGAACGGACAGAGAGGGGAGAATTCAACTCACATAGCTTCGCTCAATTTTGTGAAAAAGAAGGTATAGCAAGACATCTAACAGCTCCATATTCACCTCAACAAAACGGGGTGGTGGAAAGACACAATCGAACTCTACTCGAGATGACACGAACCATGATGAAAGCCCACGCAACCTATTTGATAAATTGGTTACCGACACGTGCCCTGAAAAACAAAACACCCTACGAGATGTATAGACACAAGAAACCGAGTGTTGAACATCTAAGAATATTTGGGTGCTTGGCTTATGCAAAATCAGTTGGTCCACATCTCAAGAAACTTGACGATTGAACTACTCGCTTGATATACCTTGGAGCAGAACCCGACTCTAAGGCACACCATCTCTATAATCCAAACAATCAAAAGATTGTAATCTTGCGAGATGTAGTCTTTGATGAAAAGGGTGCATGGAACTGGGAAAAATCAGTCAATGAAGAAAACCAAACTAAACCCGATATGTTCTTTGTAGATTAGCGCGAGAAGGGAGACATGGGAGTTGGATCCAATCCCTTGGAACCCACACGCTCCATGCATGAAAACCCAACTGAGACAGAGACTGGAGATGGACCAGAAAGTCGATCAGCAGCCTCGCACGCAGCCAAAACCACCGAGTCAATTGGGCTAGAAACTGAGAGCCCAGTTGACATCAATATCGGGCCATCCCGGCCTGAAGCAAACAGCCCAGAAATGCAATCAGCAGCCCAAACAGTCACCGATTCAGCCCCATTACGACGATCTATTTGTAGCCCCTCCAACAAAACTTGGTTCACCGATTATGTACTTAAAACTGAGGTTGAAACAATTGACCTTATGTTGTCTAGTTCGGACGAACCGACCTCATTTGAAGCTGCAAAGGAAGATCAGAATTGGATGACAACAATGTGAATCGAGATGGACTCCATTGTGAAAAACAAGACATGGGTGCTAACCGACCCACCTCATGGAGTAAAACCAATAGGGCTAAAATGGTTGTTTAAGATAAAACGTAACGCAGATGGTTCTATAAACAAACACAAAGCAAGACTAGTGGCTAAGGGATATGTGCAACAACTCGGTATTGACTTTGATGATGCTTTTGCACCGGTGGCAAGATTAGAGACGCTTCAAGTAATGATTTCACTTGCTGCATATAACAGGTGGGAACTACACCACCTTGATGTAAAGTCGGTTTTTTTGCATGGAGATATAAAGGAACAAGTCTATGTGAGGCAACCGGATGGATTTGTAAAGGCCGGAGAAGAACATAAAGTCTACAAACTAATTAAAGCATTGTATGGGCTGAGGCAAGCACCACGAGCTTGGAATACCAAACTTAACTCAACTTTAAAGAACCTAAAATTCCAACGGTACAAGCATGAACAAGCGGTCTATCGAAGACAAGTAGGTACCAATCTATTTCTTGTAGGTGTTTATGTGGACGATTTGATTGTAACGGGCTCCTTTTTAAGTCAAATAATGGAATTCAAGAAAGCTATGTCTAAGAATTCGAGATGTTTGACTTGGGAAAGCTCACTTATAATCTAGGAATTGAGGTCTTGCAAGGCAACCAACATACTATGCAAAACGTCTCAAAAAAACAAACATGTTGGAATGTAATAAAGCTCATATTCCCATGGAACCCAACTTAAAGTTGTTAAAGGCAGAAGATTGTGAAGATGTCAATGCTACTTCCTATCGAAAGGTGGTCGGGTGCCTCATGTATCTTCTACAAACAAGACCGGATATGGCGTTATCGGTTGGGGTGGTGAGTAGATACATGCAACAACCAAAAACAGAACATATGGCTGCTGCGATAAAACATATCCTTCGGTATTTAAAAGGAACTTTAAGCTTTGGGATCAAGTATAGACGAGGAGGTGGAAGGATTGAGCTAGTAGGCTACAGTGATAGTAGCTGCAATATCGATCATGATGATGGGAAAAGCACAACCGGACACGTATTCTTTCTTGGGAACTCACCGATCACGTGGTGCTCACAAAAACAGAGCACTGTTGCGCTCTCTTCGTGTGAGGCTGAATATATGGCCGCATGCGCAGCCGCGTGTCAAGCCGTGTGGCTTAGAGAGATGCTTGTCGAGCAAACCGGAACCAAGTTGTGAGAAGTGGTGCTGAAAATTGACAACACTTCAGCAATTGCACTTGTAAAGAATCCTGTTTTTCATGACCGAATGAAGCACATCAAGTCACGTTATCATTACATTCGAGAATGCGTAGGAAATGGTGAGATAATAGTTGAACATGTAGATGGCAAAGAGCAACGTGCAGACATACTCACAAAGGGTCTTGCAAGAGTCAAATTCGAGGAGATGCGACATATGATTGGTGTCGAGGACTTCCCGGTTTCCATTCGGAAATAGGGGGTGAATGTTGAATTAGTTTCCGGTTATTGGGCTCCATACAAGCAGGTTTGGGCCGACCCACAAGGCATGGAGCAAATCAGTTCCTAGTTTTAAGGGGTAGATACGATTGAGTTTGAATTTCAAATTGTGATTCTTATCTGATCATTGCTTTCCCTATAAATACATAATCATGTTTGGGTTATGTTCAAGAGGGGATTATTGTAATTGAGTTTTTGTGTAGTTTTCTTGATTGCAATAATATTGGGAGTTTAGCCAATTGTGTGTGCATGTGACTCGTATCGATTCTTAACTTGATCAAGGATTTTCTTTCATCTAATTTCTCAGTAGTATTCTCATTTTTGTGGGTGTTTTTATATTCAATCCATGACTTCTAAACGTCAATTACCGGATTTTCTAATTTACTTATTATGACATCTTTGCTACTTAATATAGATTGCTGCATGACTATCTTTTTCTATTCTCTGTTGTCTTGAACAATCTTTGCTGAACTTTGTCTCCAGATAGTTCTTGATTACTTGAGACAACAAGTTCATATGCATACACGAACACACTACCATATATGTATGCATATGTTTATCATATATGCATTCTGGATGTGTGTGTATGAATATGTTATGTATGTATGTGTATATATGTGTGTGCCTTGATAAACACACATGTATACACATACATTAGTTTAGTACTCTTTGTGGGTTCTGATATATAACTCTGCAGGGTGCAGATGATTCAATCCTGTATGGCTGCTGTGTTCTAGTTGATGAGCTGGTGCAACAACCGTCTAGATTAATTTCTGTGGTGATAGATGGAAAACCTTTGCCTCAACCTATGAGCTAGCATATATTAACCACACGCCGGGGTTATTGCATTCTAACAAAGCTTCCATTTTTCGAACTGCATTTTGGCGTGTTGAACAGGTTTGTCAACAATTGAGTGCGTATAAATCCTTTTTTTTCATGATCATCTTTGAATCTAGTACTTTTGAATAGGTAAAAGCGTCCTTTATACTCATCTTTTGAATTCCAAAAGTTGGTACATGAAAATTATCTTCTAGGCTAGCTGTTATTTCTGAGAGAGATCCATGAGATAGGAGTTCAGTAAATTCTTTAACAAGTTAAATGCTAGCTATAGAAGTACATCTAAATGGCACATCATAAAAATATTGTAGAAACATTTCGAACTCCTAATTTTCTTTTTTGTGCATCTACTTGAGTCCATGAGTTCAAGTTTGTGGTTGTGATCTTGAGCTCAAACTATAGCTTGTGAGGAAAGGTCGAATGCAAAAAGTTGTAACGAACATTGATGGTCAAAACTCACCAAGAGAAGTCTTAGGCTTTAAAAAGATTTATCAGGGTTATATGGCCTAAGCTAGTTTCCCTTTTCTTGTGTTTTATTAGGATTGATTTTTTATGCAAAGTTTAACCAACATGATCATACTACCTCCAATGGAACTTTTTGCCAAGTTCAAACCTTGGTGATTTTCAAACTTCGCTGACCAAACTCAAATTTAGAACAATTTTTTTGTTGCCATTTTTTGGCAATTAGGCCTTTTATAAGTCATACTTTAAAGTTCCATTCTGTCTTTTGATTGGAAAACATGACAAAAAGTTTTAAACAACTTAGCATTCATAAGTTTTTATAAATTAAACATACATATGACATACCATGTAAATTTATAAGCATGAAATGTGTTTATGAATGATCTTCATGAATCATGATTCAAGGAAGTTTTTATGTTCATACGATGAAACTTGTAGCCTTTCAAAGATTTTTTTACGAACGGGTTGCTAAATTTATATTAGTGAAGATCGTAAAACCCTTTTTATTCTTGTATGAAGATAAATGATGATCTTTTGCGTCTTCTTTCTATAAATTATTAATTTTGTTTATAATTATTTGTAGCATCTTCATTGAAGATAGATTGGAGAGATTAACAAACAGTATTGGCGATTTAAATCTGGAACTAGCGTATGAAAATGAAATATATTTAGAGGAAAAAATGAGGAGTGTCTCAGTTGAATATGGATCTCAGGAGGTGCTTAATCGAAGCACAGAAACAGTCCAATCAAGCAGGGGCAATTCTATCACTGAAAAAGTCAATGATTGCGTTATTCCAATTCGTCCTGAACTAAAAATGGATCCATCTAAGAAAGAATACGTAACTGCTGATGCAATCCGTGATACCTGTGATAGTCCTGTTGATGATATGATTTCCAATAAACAACCTACTCAAAAGCAGATCCCAAATGCAATTTTGCCTCTTATACGTTATCAACAATATAATAGTTCTGATTCATCATCAAGGTAAACCATTATCTTTTGACATCTGTGACTTTTAAGCACCAATTTGTTGACTTGACTTTGATCAATGGTGGCAGAATAGTAGTTGTGGATACTATACGGATAATGTATATAGAGACAACCTGTGTATTTAATTTAGAGTAAAATTCAGTTTTGCTTCCCTAAGTTCGACAAAAATAACATTTTTCTTTCAAAAGACTAAAAACATCAATTTACCTTCAAAAGTTTCATTAGGTTGTTTTATTTTTAATCCAAAAGTTTCATCAGTTGTTTCAATTAAAAACAAATGATTAAACTTTTATGCTAAAATTGATATTTTTAAACTTTTAAAGAGAAATGGTTATTTCTGTCAAACCTTAGGAGCAAAATCGAATTTAACTCTTTAATTTGTTTTTATTAAAGGCCACATGTGTCTTTTAACTACTTTTTGGCCACCCATGTATAAATTTTATGTCGTCTATTCCAAATTTTGCCAAGACATGCGTAATGATGAAATTGCAATTTAAATTTTTAAAAGTGATTCAATGTAATAAAGCAGTGATCAATGTAAAAAATGATTTAGTGTTTTTTTTTTTGTCATTCTACAATAGTTTGGCATGTCTTTGGGTGGACTTGGTATAAATGAAACCAGATGCATATGTAGGTGTCCTACAAAGTAATATCAGTGTATGGGTGGCCTTAATGTAACAAAGTTGAATGCTTGTGTGGCCTCCACGTGCATTATGTGTTGTTATATTTATGTATTCCTTATCAAGTTATCATAACTTGTGAGTTGCAATGACATACTTCCTGGATTACCTATATTCTGGTGGACATTCATAAACATTTTGGATTGTTCTTTCAGTCATATTAGAAAAAAGTTTAGCGTGCTGTTTCGTGTCAAAGCTTCTTTAAAGCCCTCCAATGCTCCCTCCATACCAAAATATTTCAAAAGAAAAAACACACAGTTTTAGGAATGTATAGTTTTCTCATTATATAAGATGTAAATTTCAGTTTTACCCTTTTGAAGCACAGTTTTAGAAATGGAAGATTAATGAAGTTTTGTGGTAAAGTGTAACTAAGGATAGAACGGGAAACTTAAATTATCTTGATAGTGGACATTTTCCGGGACAAAGTAAAATTAAAATAGGGAGGTGTACCATTTTAGCATCCATGCATTCCCTATTTAAAATGTTTAGTTGATGATGGGAATTTCTTAATACAGTTTTCAGGGTTCCCCTAGCGAAGGTTATTTTATCTTTATTCAAACATATTTTCACGCCAGACAAGGCATCTTTTTCAGGAGTGATGCTGATTCAACACAGACAGACAAGGCATCTTTTTCAATTTTCACGCCAGGAAGATAATGAGCACAATGAGATTCTTGAATCTTGATTGGGCTCAGCTTATTTTATCTTTATTCAAACATATTTCTTTAAACTTTGTGTTTGACCCCTTCGGTTTTATAAATGCTCAATTCTCAGACAAATATTTCAAAGTCGCAGACCAACAACCATGGATCCTTACAGATTATATGCGACTATAATCGTTTACGTGTCCCTGCCAGGGGTTCGACAATTAAGATCCGACCACTGGAATGCCTGCATCCTTTGGAATTTCATACACCAGTTTTAAATATTGCTGGTTCGTTCAACAGTTGATATAATGTCTTGCAGCACAGGTTTTGAACCAGCAGAGGCAGGTTTTATTTTATTTTATTATTATACATTTATTTTTTAGAATTTTTTGCATATTTCTATGTTTTTTATGCTATATGCAGTTTCCTTTGGAAATTGTATTTTTTGTCACTTTATGCAATATGCATTGGTTGCGGGTTATATCATTTCTGTTTGGTATGGAAGGCTCACAAAGCACAAGTTTTAAACTAGCAGAAGCAGTTTTTTTTCCCTTTTTTTGCACAATTCTATGTTTTTCATGCAGTTTGCAATTTCCTTTTCAAATTGTATTTGTTGTCAATTTTTGTAATATTCATTGATTGTGGATTCTATCATTTGTGTTTGGTACGATAGGTTCACTAAGCAGTTGCTGTTGAGGAAGAGGTAACAGCTTTATCAGTATGGGCAATTTCAAGCATATGTGGCTCCTTGCGTCTTGAGCATGTAATTGTTATTCTTTTCTAATATCAAATACGATTGTCTTCATTCTGCGTATGCATATTTCATGTGCTGCTTGACAATAATTGCTTCCTTTTCATTTTTCTTCCACAGATCTTGACAATATTTGCAGGTGCCCTGCTGGAGAAGCAAATTGTGTTTGTGTGCTCTAATTTGCAATAATTGGTATATCATTCGTAATTGCAAATTACTTTGTTTTGATGTTGGTTTTAGTCTGTGCTTGGTAACTAATAACTCTCAACAGCTGCTGCTGATGTTCTAAAATTATACTTTTTAATAAAAATAAATAAAAAACCTTTTATAAAAGTAAATATAATGGGATACGCTGATTATTTGTTTTGTTGGATCTGCTTTAAAACAATTATTGTATATTTTTTGCCATGTTAGTGTTCTATTATTAGGAAAATAAATATGATTAAGAGGTGGAGATTCAATTCTATCATCTTTTTCATCTCATGGGATATTGTCTGCTTCAGTGTTGTCAATTATTCCTTTGATTCGTCCCTACCAGTGGCAGAGCTTCTTTATGCCGGTATTGTGGATAAGAATTTTGCATAAGCTTATAAGGCACATCTTCTATAATATATATGTATCCTCTGGATGCACCAGTTCCTTTTATAGTGAGTTTTTAATCAACTTTTTTTGTTTTGAACCTCTCATTTCCAATTATTATTGTAACAAAGACTCGAACTAGAAAAGTAGAGTGCCCTTCACTGTGTCCAATGGATGGAAGGGGTTAAAATATGTATGCCATAGCATTATGAATTTTACCGTTTTACTGGTTCCTTTGACCTATAATAATGTTGACTAGGTTGGTGTGAAGAGCAAAATTGGTGAAGTACAATCCAAGTCAGGAAATGTTATACTTGTTGATGTTAACAAGAACCAGGTGCATATTTAATTTAATGATGTTATACTGCAATTGCCAAATCATCCGGATCCCAAAATGAATATAAAGTTATCATGCATCTTTTTTTATGTTCATTGTTTTCTTCATTTATTTTCACCATATTCATAAATCTGTCTATCTATTGTGTTATGATATTCTTTTCCCTGCTTTGTCATAACTTTTGTCAATACCACATTTCCCTTTGTTCTTTATCCCATTTTAAATTACCTATTTTTGTATTTTTCGTTGAGGCATTTACATATTTTCTTTTCCTAAACTTATTAATTATATATTTACCCTAGCTAAAATTTTAGTTACATATTTTTCCTTTCTAAAACATATATATTACATATTTATTCTTTTTATAGCAATTAGTTCTTGAAATGATTAGTGTATCTATATTTTTACTATGTTATTTTTACACATTTTTCTTGTTAAAAACATCAATTACATATATACTCAACTTCGAGTTTTTGATATTAATAAAAACTATAAAAGTACAACTTCAAATATAAAGTTTAAAACATCATCTCAAAACAATAATCACCTAAGTTATATCTTCAAATACTAAACACAATTGTCAAAGTTTTAAACAATTATAATAACTAAACATCAAATCATAAAAATCCCTGTGTAAAAACACGATAAATTGTCATTTGGTGGGTTAATTTCAGTGAAATGGATAAATATGAAAATATATATGTATTGTTAGGGAAAATATATAATTGATTTTATGTCTTGGGGAAATATGTAACTTATTGGGAAATATGTAAAAATCTAATTCTGTTTTGTCCTAGAGTACATTGGAGTTGATTGCTGATTTTCTATTGTTAGTTAACTATCACTGTAGACGATTTGGAGCATGCACAAGCTTTATTACTCCTTAATATTAATTTATATACAAATTTGCCAACATTTGCAATTCTGATGACATTTGTGTGACTTCGCTTCGACTAATGTCAAGATTAATGTCGTGCTATGTTAAATATTATATAATTCTTTCTGTTACATTTACTCTTACCATTAATGTTTTTTATTATTATCATTACTACTATTATTCCCATATTTATTAAATCTTTTTGCAGTTATTGTTTTTATGATTATTATTTATGATGATGTTATTATTTGTTGTTATTAGTATAACACCAGTAACACAGATGGGTTTATGCAAGTTTTTTCATGATATTTACTGATGTTTTGTGTTGTTGACGTGGTTTTCTCAATTTAATCTGTGTGGCCAATCTAAAACACTTGCTCACATCGTTTTAATGTTCTACCTTTTTTTCGTTTTGATGTGTTGCATGATTTTTATTGAATACAGGTGGAAGCTGCCAAGGGATTCTTGAGAATACTAAGATCTTACTTGGATTCACTTTGCTCTAACCTACCTTCTCACACAATTACAAATGTTCAGTCAAATGATGATAAGGTTTCTCTCTTCACACATTCATAATTTAAGTTAAATATATTTAACAGAAGTGTTACTTCCGGTTAAATAAAAGTATCACTTCCAATAACCAATGACAGAATGTTACCGAGCGACCCTTTCTCATAATACAGTACACCTATGTAGATGTACATACAATATTACATCTTCAAATTATGTGCAAAAAGCATATGTGGATGACTATAAAGTAAGTAGGCCTAATGCTAGACTTTCCATTCACTTCAGTGATATTTTATATGCTTCTTACAAATGAATACATAGCACCCAACATTCATGACGTGTCAAACATGTGCTCATTGAAACTGGTCCATGAACAAAGCTTATTGACACATTTACTACAATTTATCTGACATCCTCTTTCATTTAACCTCAGGTATCATCGCTTTTGAAGGAGAGTTTCATTGAGTCCTTCCCTAGTCGTGATCAACCTTTTATGAAGGTAGTTATTTTACTTCAAATTATCGTATGCATGTTTTTAAGTTTTTTATATTGCTGTTTTAGAAAGGTTAAACTACATGTACATAGTTACAGTTTTTTTATTTTTATCTTAGCAACCAACTTTATGTTAGGAACCTACAATTTATTACAGGGTTGAAAGCCAAATTAATTAATTAATTAATTTATTATTTTTGGGAGGCAGCTATTTGTGGATTCACAGCTTTTCTCTGTACATACCGATCTGGTGTTATCTCATCTATTCCACAAGGATTAACAGCGTGAAGTAGTTTGTGGGTTGCGTCTTGGTGGTAAGTGGTATGTCCCACAACCAAAAGGTTGTGGGTTATAGCCCTACACCATGCAGGTGTGGTGAATATATTCTAGAAAATCTAGTTGGTGCCTGGTGGTAGTTGAAAAAATAAAAATAAAAAATAAGAGCTTAATTGAAGTGGTAATGTATAGTTATAGGCAGTTGAGCAGGTAATAACTTGTATGAGTTGAATATTTATGTGATATCGATTTTTTCCATTTGTGCAATCTCAAGCCACTAGCATTGTGTAACCATGTTACTTGAGCTTCTTTCATAATCATCAACAACCTTTTTGAAGTTTTGGAAATAATAAACCGTTGGGTAAGTTCTCTTTCAAGGTCGTCACATTCAAATAGTGGTTTGTGTTGTTTTGGCATCTTTCTTTGCTAGATATGAAGCTTCCTTCAGTGTAAACACTTTTGTATCAACCCCTATAAAACTTCTGGAAAACACATATCCAAAACAAGTGCAAGATTGCCATATTATTTTGTTTGTTTTTTTTCATCATTGATCTTATCTCCCTTTTATTTTATAACTATGTTATCTGATCTTTAGTTCACTAGATGTGTAATTTACCATCCATCATGTACGCTTGATCTTTAGCTGACTAGGTCAACTATGTCTACACTTGCAATCACATGCACTAAAGACCAATGATGAAAAAAAGAACTTGTATTGAGTCGTTTGGTCACCATAAACTGTTTTACTTTAAAAATATAAACATAATAACAATAATGCCATGGCATCTAGTTTCTGTTCCAATATATTTTTATGGTTATATTTGTGAATCATAAGTAATACCAGCCTATTGTTTTGTCAATCATAAATAATTCCTGCAAAAAAATTAAAATACCACTTCTCTTAATCTATTAAAAAAATCCGTTGTTCTCCAAGACAGATCCCTTTCTACCCTATTCTAAGTGTGGGTTCTCATCTACTGCTATACATATTTGTTTTTTAGATAAAAAGAAGAAAACAAATTAATTGAATTTTTTTCAGATGGAAATAAAGTTTGATAAAGAAAAAATCATTCAGCCTTTCCGATAATTGTTTAATCAAGCAAACAGAATGGTAAGAGTATTTTATACTTTAAACAAATATCTAAGATATTATTTTATATTAAAACCATCTCCAACAAAGATGTGTAAGCGTAACAATTAATCCTTCAACACAATCAAAACGAATATGAGATGAACAATGATCAATCAAAACAAGATCAAGAATCAGATGATTATCAAAAGAAGTTAACCCCTAAGTTTAATTGAGATTACCTTTTAATAACCTCTAATTTAAGCCCTAACAAACTAACGGCTATAATAGAATTATTGAACAAAACAACAAGTTCAATCCCTACACTATACATGATGTTCAATTACAACCCTTACACTTTCTAATACAAATAAAATCAGCTCCATATTCCATCAATCTCCACCTTGGAGCTGAGTTTGTTAACAAGAGTTAACTCACACTCATTATCTGCAACACTTCTGAAACTTTCCACTTGAAAGAGCTTTAGTCAAAGCATCAACAACATTCTCTTCAGTATGAACATACTTGATCACAACTTCATTTGAATTAACAATATCTCGGATAAAATGAAACTTAACCCTGATATGCTTTGTTCTCTCATGAAAAACACTATGCTTAGCAAGTTGAATTGCACCAGTGTTGTCACAAAGAACATAAGCCTCATCGGCAACAATTCTCAACTCATTAATAAGACCCTTCAACCATATAGCCTCTTTAATAACCTTTGTTAAAGCTATATATTCAGCTTTCGTACTAGACAAAGCAACAACAGCCTACAAAGTTGCTTTCCAGCTAACCATGCTCCCCATTACCTTAAACAAATACCCAGCAATGGACCTTCCTTTATCTAAATCTTTAGCAAAATCTAAATCTACATATCCCAAGACCACATCATTCTTTATAGACTTTGCACCAAAGTTTAAACCCACATCCACTGTACCATTAATATGTTTCAGCAACCATTTCACTGCTTCCTAGTGTTTCTTCCCTGGATTACTGATATACCTACTAACCAAACTCATACCATAATTGATTTCTGGTCTAGTGCATACCATAAGGTACATCAAACTCCCTACAACACTAGAATATGGAACACCCTTCATATAGCACAACTCAACATCTGATTAGAGACAGTCCAATGCAGACAAACTAAAATGTTGTGCTATAGGAGTTGTAACAGGCTTACACCCTGTCAAGTTAAACCTTTTTAAGACCTTTTGTAAAGAATTTATGAAGAGGTTGATACAACCCAAACATCCAAAGTCTTATCCTGCATGTTGCACAAATGCATTGAAGAAGAATGCTTAGGAAGTTTTACACATGCAACAGTAAATACTCTAAGTGTAAAATCTTCCGAAGCCAAGACCAATATCTTTCAAAGCCAAAGATGAAGTCTTCCGAAGCTTCAAAGACAAAGTCTTCCGAAGCTCAACTCTTGAAGATAGATTTCTTCCGTAGACTTTTAGTAACATGCTTTATCTGATGTACTTTTCCATAAAGCTGGACCCTTTCTGCTGCAACTCCGTAAAGTCACCAACTTACATAAGTTGGTGAAAAGGTCCATGCTTTTGGTAACTGTATATTGAGGTCTTGAGTTTGTAACTTTCTACTTCATGTACTTTATCCTTGTTGTAATAGATAAGGTGTGAGCTATGGCATGTCATAGTCACTAGTCAAAAGGCAATCTGTCTTTTGACTCTACACTTGAATTTTGTTTTGTGTCTAGTCAATTGTATCCAGCTGGCTTTCATAGTATGATCGGCTGTAGGATGTAGTATAAGTATCTCATGTTCTTGTAACTTTCCTTTATGCTTTGTAACACTTGTAATAGAAAATTGAGAAAGCAATATACTGCAATCTTGAAAACCATACACTTGTGTATCTTGCTCTTGTGTTTTGTCTCTTAAATTACTTGTGTTCTTAGTGTCTTTACTTGTAGTTAATCTAGTTCACTGTTTGATTAAGTTTAGTTACTCTTCTCTTTGTGTTGTTGTGTTGTAAGTGACCCCTTCACCGGTCCTGCATATACCTCTTCATTAATCACCCCATAAAGAAAAACACACTTGACATCAAGTTGGTAGACCTTGAAGTTTTTGGATGAAGAAAACTAAGAATTTCCTAACAACTTCTAGTCTTGCAACAGGAGCAAAAGCATTTATGTAGTTAGTTCCTTTTTCTTGTTTGTATCGTTAAACAACCAATATTGCCTTATTTTTGATGATAAGTCTTCTATCATCCTTTTTATTCCTAAAAACCCATTTGGTTCCTATAGTAGTCTTCCTATGAGGAAGAGGACATAGGTTCCAAACCTTTTGCCTTTTGAGTTAAAGCAGCTCCTCCTGCATAGCTTCAACCTAACTTCCATCCTTTAGATCCTCATCAATCTTCTTAGGCTCTATCTAAGATTAGAAATAAGAGTGTAGAAAAACATTTGCATCATGGATTTGACCTCTTATTTTACCCCTAAATTAACATCTCCAATGATGTTTGAGGTGGGATGAGACTTATGGATCATTAGCTGAGGGATCATAACAAGTTTTTGATACAAATACAAATTAGAGAAATTTAGATATGATATTGAGGTTTCTTCCACCATATCAGCACACTTATCAAGTGAAACTTCATCCAATGAGTGTGTGACATCGATGATGTTGTCTTCAATGGGATGGTTGTCAACATCTAAAAATTCTTGATCATTGTCACCATCACCATTCTCTCCTACATTTGAATCTCCTGTATCTGAGTTTTGTGCCTCTAAGCTGGAATTTGAAGGCATTTCAGATGTATCATTTGTATTTGTTATTGTTGTGATAAGAGGTTCTCCATTTGCATGGTTAGTTACAACTGGAGTTGAAGTAGTATTGCTTGAAGGCCTTCTCAGCTTAAATCTTGGACGAGAATCACCTGTTGGTAAAATATTTGTGGACCCTAAAACATTCTCACAGGATTTGTTAAAATAGTTTGTAACTAAATTAAGATCGAATAGCCAATCATGACTAGAACCATTTACACTGGGTGTGTGTTTATTGAAAGTCATATTGGATGACTCCTCAACTACTCTAGTTCTAAGATTATATACTCTATAAGCTTTGTCTTGATAAAAATATCCAATGAAGTCTCCATCATATGATTTCTCAGTGAACTTGGCAATTTTATCTTTGGTATTCAAGATGGTGCAAGGACATCCAAATCTACTGAGAAAACCAATGAAAGGTTTCCTCTTGTGCCAAAGTTCATAAGGAGTCTTACTATGTGTCTTAACTACTAAAACTCTATTTTGCACATAGCAGCCAGTGTTGACTGCCTTAGCCTTAAAGGTGATAGGCAGCTTAAAGTCAGACAACATTGTTCTTGCAGCCTCAATCAGTATCCTGTTTCTCCTCTCAATAACACTATTTTGCTGAAGAGTCCTGGGAGCATTGTATTATCTTGTAATACCCTTTTCATCACAAAATGTATCAAGGATTTGATTCTTGTATTTAGTTCATTGATTACATATTATGGTCTTGACCTTGTGATCAGATTGATTCTCAATCTTGAAGATGAATTCTAAAGAATCTCAGGGGTCTCATCCTTAGTTCTAAAAAAGAAGACCCAAGTGAATCTTGTGAAGTCATCTGTGATCACTAAATAATAAAAGGTCTTTCCTAGACTTATTACACTAGTGGGGCCAAAGAGATCCATATGTAACAAATGTAGGGGAGTAGTGATAGAGTCTCTTTCCTTTGGCTTGTGAGATACCTTGTGTTGTTTCCCTTTCAGGCATGCAACGCAATGGTCATCACTTGTAAACTCTTTCTTTAGCATTTCAGTTACCAAATCATTCTTAATTAATTTATTCATGCTCTTAAAGTTTACATGGCACATTCTTTTATGCCATAGGAAAATTTATCACTATTTGCTTTAGCTATAAAGCATGAAACTTCTCCTAAGGGAGATGCTTCTTGCAGATCCATCTTGTACATGTTTCCTTTTTTGGGGGCTCTAAGCAGGATATGATTATGAGGAATGACCACCTCGGGCTTGAGAACAATGCACTCATGCTCAGTAAAGAGCATGTTATGACTCTAATCACAAAATTGGATACACTCAGAAGATTGTATCCAAGCTCCTTGACAAAGTTTACCTTCTCAATGTTGAGATTACCATTTGTAACCTTGCCCCTTCCAGTAATGTAACCACCAGAATCTCCTCCAAAAGCAACTGGTCATCCATCAATCTTTCCAAACTTTTGGAGTAGTGACCTGTTGCCTATCATGTGCCTGGAACAACCACTATCAATGATCCATAAGTTTGTGTTTGTCTTTAGCTGTTCCTACATAAAAGAGATGGTTAGTTACATTTGGAAACCTAAGCCTTATTGGTATTGGGCTATTCAAAAGAAGTTGAAGGTAATGCAACAATAATAGATCCTATACTCATGTTTTAAGGATCTTTTGCTGATGTTGATGGAGAACTTTCAGTCATTTGGTCTTTCTTTGTCTTCCACACCACCTTTGGAAGCTTAGACTTGACCTTCAATACTTCAGAAGTTTTGCTGACTTTGGAAGTTTTGATGATTGAACCTTCAGAAGATCTTGCTAGCACTTTTGTAGGCTTCAGTGCTTTGGAAGTATTCCCTTCTTCTGAGACCAAATTATCTTCTAAAGGCAATTTTCCACTTGCCTTCATCTTTATTTTGGAGCTTCCGAAGGAAAGAGATTTTCCTTCTGAAGCTTGCTTCTTCTTGAAACTCTTAGAAGTCTTTTCCTTGGTCATGTGAAGAGTGCCTTTTGGATTGTAAGTACAACCCTTAGCAAGATGAGAGGTACTCCCACACATGACACATTCCATCTTCTTCTTCCTAAGATCCTTCTTCTGTGAAGAAGGCTAAACTTGATCACTTTTCTTCTCCATCCTTATTTTCAGGATGCAGTGGAAGTTCCTTTAGGGTGAGAACTTCCTTTGGAGCTGAATGGTTCAGGTTGTGTAGTAGTGGTACACAATTGATCAACCTTCTACTTGCTCCTGGGATGAGTTGAACCTAAACTAGAACTCCTGGTACTAGAGTTCAAGTTTGTATCTTTAGTCTTTACCACCAAAAATCCTGCAGAGATAAAAACTTGTTTCTGCTTAGAGTTGAAGATGGCCTTGATCTCTTGAGCCTTCTTTGCTTTTCTCTTGCTCTTCCTGATCAATTTCTTTCTCATAGACTTGGTCATCCTAGTCTTCTTACTCTCCTCAAAAGGATAGTGACCTTTCTTAGAATCATCTTCTTCACTCTTCTCAAAGGCATTCTTCACTATCTCTTCTTCATCCTCTTCATTCAAGGGGTCTATGAGAGGAAGCTCATCTTCACAAGTTTCACACCTGGGAGATCTTACAGACAAAGTAGTGTATGGACGAGCTATCTCACTAGATCCTAGTCCCTGCTTATTCTGATAATAAACTTTTGCATGCAAGGATGAGGATATAATGTTATTGAAGGTCTCTTCTTCAAGAACACATTTTTCTGCCCTGGCTTTGCTAATCACAAGCTCAGCCTGGCATTCAGTCAACTTAGTTATGAGATCTTTGATTTGAGTCTTGTAATTTGTGTGCTTGTGTTTAAGAGTTGAAATGGTTTTCTCTAAGTCCTTTATCTTTAACTTATAGTCATTTTTAGCTCATTTAAAATCAGATTTTAATATATTCAAGGACTCAAGATAAGATCTCATCTCTAAGTTGTAGGACTTGTATCTATTAACTTTGGCAATACATTCAGGTGTACAGAGATGTTCCAATACCTTTGCTTCTTTTGGTCAGCCTTCAATGCTTGGTTAGGAGATACATCTTCTACCTGAAAGCTCCAGTCAACGTCTTCTTCTTTAACAACAACTATAGCTTGCTGCTTTGGCTTCTCATTTTGGGTGGCTTTCTTAATGTAGTTTGGTCTGGTTTGTGCTTGGCCACCATTTGTCCTTGGTGCCTTACATTCCCTTACAAAGTGGCCTATTTGGTTACAGTTATAACACTTTACTTTGCTTTTGTCCAGCCCAAACTTTCCACGGGCTGCATTGCTTGGAAACTTTCTTCCGTCCTCTTGTAGAACTTCTTGGCTCTATGAGTGAGAAGAGTTATTTGCTGGACTATTTTCATGTATTCCAGATCATCTGGATGTATACAGTCCAAGTCTTCAAGGGTGAATAGAAAGTTGTATGTGCTTTCATTAGAAGACACAAAGGCATGTGAAGAGCTTATCTCTTGGGATGGGCTTCTTTGAGTATAGATTTCTCTTGGTGTCTCCGAGAAGGTGATGAAAGGACCCTTTTATGAGTTTTTAGGGTAGCATATAAGATGATGTTGAAGTTCTATGCTATCCCTTTCAACCACATTTATACATATAGGGTCAGGATCATTACAAAACCACTTTTTATTTTTCAGAACAAAAGGAACCATTGGTTTACATAAACGTAAATTACGAACCATCGATTTACTTATATGTAAGTTAAAACTGGTGATATTTAGTTGTTTTATATAGTTTATTATTCATGTCTGATATACACATATGTAAAACAGCTCAAGTAACATCAGACTTAATTACGTTTATGTAAATCAATGGTTCTGTGGTTCTGAAAATAAAAAGTGGTTCTGTAATGATCCTAACCCTATACATATATACATATATACATATATACATATATACATATATACATATATACATATATACATATATACATATATACATATATACATATACGTATATATATATACGTATATATACGTGTATATATATATATAGGTATGTATATATACGCATATATACCTATATATATGTATATCTATACTATTATGTAATACATATCTTTGGATAGAGATGCAATTTTGCAAAAAATACAAGTTTTAAAGCAACATATACAAATGAGTGCATCACATTTAAGAGCGGTAGAATAGAGATTTGAATAAAATTTTAAGACACTTTATAGGTAATATGGTAAATTTATCCATTAAATTTTATAAAACTTGACATATTGCCCTTGTCTTTTTCATGTATTTAATAAAAATTATTAATATATTATTTAATAATATGATATTATTTAATTCACTTTATTAAATTTTATTTTATTTATGATACTATAAATTGACATTTAAATTTATATTTACTAATTATATTTTTATAACTAAATAATATTTTAATTAAGTATATTATTTTATTTAAATATTTAAGTATATAACTTACATAAATATTTCTATTTATAATAACTATAATACTAATATTTTTCTAGCGACATATTATTATAAGTTTAATAATTTTAATATTTATCTATATCTTTTATAATAAAAGTGAAAGAAGAATAGAATGATAATTTTACATATGGATTAAGACACCCATATGAAAAGTAATGCTTAAATTTCAAAAAAAATAATTATTTTATTTTATTTATGCCTTTACAATAAAGTATAATATATGATTGCTTATAATACAAATGCTAAAACATATACACATGGTCAAACAAAACCGTCATTTACTTTCAATGTAGTTTATATATTGTGACTGAGCACTAATCCCTCTTCCCCTTTCCTTTATCAGTTGTTAAAAACTCAATAACAATCAAAATGTTAATTTGTAGTGATAATTTCTCCATAAAATTTCTTCGGTATATGCAAATCACCACCAAAAGCTGACTCCAATAATCATAAAACTCTAACCTACATTCACAAAATAAACCCATGTAAAATCTAGGTAATAAGTGATTTTCGACCATAAATACCACCCATGCTTTCACTATTCTTGTTTAGATAATATAATGTCTTAAAAACTTTTGTAATATACGTAATTGTTTTATTTAATTCAACTTTTGCAATAATTATATTTTGATTTTTTAATGTACGTCATAACGCACCAAGCCGATACCGACTAGAATTCCCAAAAAATCATGCAACAACCGTACCGCCGCAACGCGCGGGCATTTCCAACTATATATACATATATACATATATATAGGTATATATACATGTGTATATATATGTATATATATACGTATATATAGAAATATAGAATATATATATATATACGTATATATATATATATATATACACACGTATATATATATACGTATATATATATATACACACACGTATATATATATACACACACGTATATATATATACACGTATATATATACGTATATATATACACGTATATATATATATATACGTATATATATATATATACGTATATATATAT
>BJCM01036669.1:1129-24563 GCA_018326385.1 Flaveria bidentis | reverse complement strand
CAAATTCTCGGACATTTTAGAGAGAGAAGGAAAGAGAGCAGAAAACTCTCGGTTTTGAAGGAAGAACCATTAAGAATTCGAATTCAAGGTAAGAATTCATAGTTTTATGATGTTCTTGACTGGTCATATTCTCGGGTTTATGCTTATGGGTGTTTGTATGTGTTCGGGTATGTTTTTAGTGGGTTTCTAGGCGGTTGAATTCAAGTTGCAAACGAGTTTGGAAGAAGCCATACTCAAGAGCTGCAAAGGTGAGTTCTAGAACCCCTCTTTTTACATGTTTTAACTGATTTTGGGGCTGGAAATGCATGAATGTATGTTTTTATAAAACTGAGTTTTAAACCCGTATGTATGAATGTATGTATGTTGTATTTACGTTGTGATGTTGAACTATGTTCATGCTTGTTGATGTTATGGTTGTGTTTCTAAGGCTTAGAATGTGAGATTTAAGCTTAGAACATCATAGATGGTACTTGGGAACTGAACCTGATGTTTAGGTGTGAATGAGTTTAGAATAATTGACAAAGTGTAGTCAATGCGGACAAAAGTCAATGCAGATGGAAAGTTTATGCGGATAAGCATTGACCAAAGATGGGAAATATGGATGACAAATGCTGATAAGGAAATGCGGATGAGCATTGACTAAGTATGGGAAATGTGGATGACAAATGCGGATAAGGAAATGCGGATGAGCATTGACTAAGTATGGGAAATGCGGATGACAAATGCAGATAAGGAAATGCGGATGGGTATTGACTAAGTATGGGAAATGCGGATGACCAATGCGGATGAGCATTGACAAAGGCGGATGAGTAAGGCCAATGCGGATGAGAAAGTGAACAAATGCGGATGGAGTAGGGGAAATGCGGATGAACAAACACAAATGCGGATGAACAAACACAAATGCGAATGAACAAAAAGGGCAATGCGGATGAACACTTAGAATATTTTCTGACTTCTTGGGAAAAAGTGAAGTGTAGGATTTGACTTGGGAGACTCCCGGGAGATGTGTAAGTTGACTTTTGAGATCATATATGTAAGATGGGCATGTGATGATGTATGATTGATGCTTATGCGTGATGGTATGTATGATGTATGTTATGTATGTATGAGGCCCTGCATGATGATGTTGCATGTGTATGTTAATGTTCCTGTTATGTCTGTTTATTTTCCCATGGCTTTACGTTGAATGTTAATGAATGAAATGAAAGTATCATGTAACGTAAAGTGGAAGATAATGAAAAGAGGAACGAAATGAAGAATGCATACATTAATGAATGAACGAATGCAAGAAAGTCTTGCAAGCAAATGTATGGAGGTTCACACTCGATGCGGAGTGTTAGCTCAACCGTGTGCGGGTTAGCTACCCCATGAGGATGCACACTGGCGCTTAATCCGTGTGATTAAGCAAATGTATGGAGGTTCACACCCAATGAGGGGTTGTCAGCTCAACTGTGTGCGGGTTATATACCCCATGTGGATGCACACAGGGGTTCAGTCTTTGTGATTGACCACACCTATGGGGTCCTTGTCGCTTAACCCTAGATGAATTGTTTGGTGCTCTAGAGGGGGGTTAAGCACATCACAGGACCTAGATAAAAACGAGAAGATAATAAATGAATGATGATAAAGATAATAACTATTATCTATGTGTATGTACGATGTGTGATCACATTCTAAAGTCTGTTATGATTTGAAAGAAAGTAAAGAACGGGGTTAAACGAATGATAAAGTATGTTTTATTTTAAAAACTAGAACTCACTAAGCAACGCTGACTTTTATGCATTTTCCAGTTGGCAGGTGAGCATTGCTGAGGATGGCGCGGGACAGCTACTTGGCATTTGGATGGCATTATTTTGTTAATGTTTTTGCATTGTAATGCGAACAAATGAAATTGTGTAACGAATGTTGTATTATTTTTCAAAAGCATTTATAATGAAAAAGTTATTTTGATGATTCAGCTACGATGTTTTATGAAAGTTAAATGCACTTATAGGTTTTATGAGCAATGATTGACCAGCTGTGAGCGTCCCGGGAACGGGGCCTTACAGTAATTTGCTTTTGAAAACTTATGGTAATGACAATTATATTTAAAGATAGCATTATGTGGTTGTGAACAATCTTAACCCTCACATCTCGACGATTCCGCCGTTAAGGTTGGGGTGTGACACATATAGGTGCAACAAACAAGCGGAAGTGTCCATTATATATATCACAATAACTAGTGAACATATTTTTGTTATACATGTACAACATTTAGAAGCAAGTGAGTACATGTACACAGATAAAATGTGATAATATATGTACCAGCTCTTTATACACACCACAACTTAACTATCCACATGAGAAAAAAGAAGACTAATTAGTTGTTGAAACAATAATTAGGCTAAGTATTGTGAGATAAAGCCTCAAGTGGGGTTATCATGTAATATTGCGACATGTGATGTTGAATGGGTACTGGATAGAACCCTGATCAAGTAGCCAGACCCCTGTTGTGGATTAGGTGATCGGGAGCTCTAAATAAATCAAGAAATTTCGTTAGAGCCTCTGATTACCTAATCCACAATAGGGTTAAACTACTTGATAAAGGGTTCTATACAGTGCCTAGTCAACATCCAATCAACACTACATGTCACAATATTACAGAATAACGACACTTGGGGCTCTATACCACAACACAACCTTAGAACCAATATGACCATGATTGTCATAGGATTTATGTTTTTGTAAGAGATATATTTATGACCAGAGCAAGTGACATATATGTGCACCATTATAGTTTCTGCATGACTTGAATGCTTATTAATCTACCACTATCTAGTACCTCTGCATATGTAAATTACTCCTTGTCTGTATCATCATCTGCTTCATATTATATCTTCTCAGGAACCCTATGTTAATTTATCCTTTCATAAAACCAACTTTAATGACCTTGTTATGATATTAATTTATAGCAATGTAATATTTTTTGGGTCAGTTCGGGACGAATTTCTAAGAAACCAACACCTCTCAAATTTAGTTTTCTTTAGTTGGTTTAATTTTGTTCATGTGTGTTTTGAAAATGATTTCAGTTTCGTTCATATGATACTTTAGATGACTATAATTTATTTTCAATATCAACACTAACAATTTTAAGGTTTGTAGTGTAAACACTTGATCTCTAAACCATTTGGTTACATTACTTATAATTACTTGTTTGAGTTAATTTTAGTTTTGTTTCTGGCCTAAGAGTAATAATTTTCCTTCCAAAGTTTAAAATATTAATTTTAATCTAAAAGTTTTATAATTTGTTTTAGTTTCAACTCAAAAGTTTTTTTTTTGGATTTAAACTGAAATAATTTATGAAAAACTAAATCGAATTGAAACAACTTATGAAATATATAAAGATAAATTGATGTTTTTAATATTTTTTAAAAAATATAATTATTTATATCAAACTTCAAGAGTAAAATCGAATTTAACCCTACTTATTTAAATAGAAGGGTAAAGGAGATTATGTTAATAAGATAAATTTAAAATAGTGAGAAGGAAAGATAAAAAAAGCCATAAGGGTGTTAGAGTTAAAGGGCTTATGTTCTCACGCCTAAAATTAGAAAAATAAATAAATCAAAGGTTCAAACATGGGACACAATGTGATGAAAGCACAACAATAACATATAACAAGTGAGACAATAAATTTAATTGTTAATCATTTTACGGTTTTATTATTATTAGGTTATGTAAATAAAAACATAATCTTGATGAGGTCACTTGACCTCTAAGAGTCACAAAACCATCACACTAGAACCTTGATTGTAACGATTTTTGATAATTTATCATAATCAAAGATCATTAGAATTCAATATAACTAGCTGTATAAATTTAGAACCAGAAGCATAACTTTTAAACTAAGAGTCGACATAGACTTTTGTTTTACATTAAGTGTGTTGGTTAATTTTTATTTTTAACATTGACGTACTGTAAACACCATAAAAATTTGAGTCTTTTTAATATGAGTTTAGTGAATATCTAAAGGTTTGATAATACTATGTTAACTTTTTTGCTTTACTTAAATATTAGAAAAATATCTAACATCTAATAGTATATAAGAACCATAAAACTTTTCAAAAAAAGAAACTATAAATTATAAACAAAACAAAGAACGGACATCGGACTTAAAGAAATCAAACGAAACAGGAAAAGTAAATCACATCTATAATGAATTAAATAAACTAGTAAAAGAAAAATAAATAAAGAGTATGAAGAAGCCAACAAGGAGTAACATACAACAAATATATGAGATGCATGAAGATAAAGATGTTTTTTCCTGGGATACTTGATAGCATTTATTGCACACATTGGGGGTGAGCGAAATGTCCTAACGCATGAAGAAGTCAACACAAGCGAGATGATCATGTTGATTCGAATAACAATATCAATCTTCTAGCTTGCGGATATTCTGTAGCATCATATCACGTTTGGATCTAGTATGCGGGTTATTCCATTCTTGATTAGAATAAGAATGCTATTGTTCTAGATCTAGCATGTAGTTACAATGTGTCTTCATTTTATGTAAAAGTGTAAAAAAGAATAAAAAGTCTGAAAAATTACAAAACTTATTAGCGAAACATAGAAAAACTAAATAAACAAACAAATGTAAATAGAACCGGTTAAAAACGTGCAAATGTAAAAATTTAGAAACTTATAGTGGTTTTATAAAGGTAAAAAAGTCTTAATATAACTCATTTTTAATAACATATATAAAAAATGCCTAAATTTGAATTTTTTTATTAAAGGATGAGATATATGGAGTTTAAGTTTGGTAAATATGCAATTTAAAATATTAAGTGAGGTGATATACACAATTTTGGTTTTAGGCAAGGTGAGTAAAGTTATCTTGAGAATCACTTTTTTAAAAATTTTAGGGACCAATATCAATCACATATATTAGTCACATGCAACTCACACATCAATTTCATCTTTTTTTTTAAATGTTCATAACCTTTTTCATGACATTATTTTTTTAAAAAAATTCCACCATTAATTTCAGTATTTTTTTATCTTCTCTACGTCTACCATATTGATATATTTTTTTAAAAAAATATCCAGTTGTTATTTACATATGTGTAAATCTGGTTGTACACATATGTAATACCGGATTTACACATGTGTAAATTCATTATTACACATATGTAAAATGAATTTCATAAAAAAAAACAAGATTTTTTTTATTTTTTATAATTTTTATACGAAAGAGGGAAACGAAAGAAAACATTTTTTTGGTTTTATTTTTTTATATTTATGTTGTTTTTTATTTATAAATTTTTTAATATGTTTTGTTAATTATGATTTTGTCATTGAAAACTAGTGGCTGAGATTAGTTCTAGAGTTCTACGAAAAAGGAGTTCTCATTTGATTCTTCCCTAGGCTAGGTAATTAAATTTGCGTTTAAGAAGGTTATAAGATAATTGATAAGGTTTGTCAAGCCTAATAAAAACCAATTTAATTGTGTGATCTTAGCTCACCTAAGTAAATAGGAAAGTAAGGTCGTCTCCACAAGTAATACGTGGAAAGTGAAAAGCTTGATTTACGGTTTGAAAATTAATTAAAATGAATTGAAAAGAAAACCGATTTGAAAAGTAAAACTGATTTGAAATTGGATTGGTTGTAAAACAATAATTTGAATAGTAATCCTTTCCGAGTTCAGGTTTACAACGAACGACTTGTCCTAGATGTTCGCTAATGATTACATAGACATAACTATTATTGGTTTAGTTAGAACTAATGAGATTGAACGAGACTGTTGTAAATGAACTACTCAGATCATACTCAAATCACGTTAACCAACCCAATCCTAACCCTCGTGAGGTTTCTCGATGTAAAGAAATCTAATATACTCACAAAAACCAGAACATATGTTTCAATCAACATAAATATTTTAGAAGTTTTAATTAACAAATAAAGTTACTTGGCTTCAGATGGCTAGTTCAAAAATAACCTAATTGGAAATGAAAGAACAAGTCAAACATAAACAAACCCTTCCACCGGAGAAGATCACAGATGATTTAGCCGGACATGGCAACGAAAATCAACACGAAAACGAAGAAAACATTAGGGAATCAAACTGAATGATAAAATAAGTTCTTGAGCCTTGAAATCGCCTCATGAAGCCTTGGGGAATCGTTCTTGGGACTTGGAGACGGCTGGGAATGACTTGCTTCCCCAAAACCTAAATTTCCCGTCTTTTAATAAATTTTCAGCGTGCCTTGCACCATAGGTCATGTGACCATCGTAAGTTACAGTAGGGGCTTTCTGCTCAGTTTTTGCATTGTTGAACCGTAGGTCATCATTCCACCGTAAGTCTTGGTGGACAACTTTTATCTAATTCTTATTTTCTTCATAATTTCTTCGTTCGGACTCCGTTTCCGTTCCCGTTTGTGGCCACATTCTCGTTATTGAATTCTCTATCACCTCATCTATCATGATCTTCATTTATCATCCATGTGCATTCTCTAAGCCACATCAAATCATTGCGTTTTAGCTATAAAACATCAAATCATCGTAGTTAACTTTTTCCATAAATTTCTTCTACATAAACACATTAAATACATTGAAGTTAACCGCTTAATCATGATAAATATCATTCCAAACCCCTTACATAAATAATATATGCAATTCTTTCATGAAAATAAAGATAGTAATTCCAAGTTTGAATAGAATATATATGCTATGTTGTGCGATAAATGATCTGTTAAATGACCACTAAACAAATAAATAACAAGCTAGAATAAATCTAGGAGGGATGCCCCGGTGGTAACTTACCATGTTTCTAGCCTTAAGATTATGGGTTTGAACCCTACTTATCTCAGCTTGCCCCCTCTTAGGCCACCTACCCAACTTTGGTAGCGATTTATTTGTGCTTATCGGTTGGTGGGGTATTGATAGGACATAGGTGTTTACCACGAAGTGGGTTCCCCAGGCCCTGGTTATCGCATAAGTGGATAGTAACATAACACAAATGTGCAATTAATGTATATGAATCAGGCTAGATACAAATCAATCTTCTTCAAATAAATATACTTTAAAAGAAACCTTCAAGTAATTAGAAAACTATCAATTAACATAAAATACCTTAATAGAACAACTAATTATCGTTACAACTACTATCATAAGATGGATCAAAGTATCAAATAAATATGAAAGCATCAAAACTTTGCTTAAACATATCAAACTTAAATTTTTAGATTTTGACAATTTCAAGAGGCCAACTTCGAACAACCATATCTCCCTCATAACAAATCTTTTTTTTTTTCAAAATTAAATTCGAAGTCTTATCTTTCTAACCATATAAAAAATCTTCAAACTTATTTATTAGACCCCTCAAATGGCTCGTGACAGTTTAGTGCGCGAATTTTTCCAAAACTATCAAATCCAAAATTTGAAACTTTTCAAAATTTTTATAAATATAATATGAAGCAACTATTTGTATTATAAAATAATCAATACAAAAATATTTTAAATAATAAAAATCCAAACTTTAACGATGTTATGATTAACTATTAATTTTGAATTATGTTTCCAGGTAAAATTCTCCTTTTTTTAATTATAATCTTATATTATACAACTTATTCATTCTCATCCATACTAGACTTATATTTATAATTGTTTCTTATACTTTATAAACATACCAAGCACACATTTAACTTGGTATAGCATACATTTAGAATCATTTCACCCGATATGTAGTTATATGACAAGCAAAAGATTCTAGCTAAGGAAAGACGGGGTACTTAAGCGATGAGAATCCACCAACTCTTTCCTCGAAATCTTTTTGTTGGATGTGCTACCCTAAGATGACACATATCTAGTATACGACAACAATTATTGATATTTTACGATAACAACCCCTCAACTAACAACAAATACAATAAACTAACTAAATAAATTTACTTAAGGCAATCCTCATTCTAAGTTATTACAAGTTGTCAGATCAACTCATCGAGTTTACAAGGTGAGTTCATAGCCCATTTCTCTTTTGTGTTTTTTTGAGAGGGGGAAACATGCTCTTTATATCAAACAGAGAATTCAAATTCAAAGTCAAAATTAGTCTCTTGTAAACTAAATGAAACTTTCTAATACTGGTAAAACTAAATTGATTATACATGTTGTTATATTCTATGAAACTTTTACTACAAAGTCATTCTATTTTCTAAAATCTACACAACCATTAACTTCGAACCATTTGATACTTGGGTTGATGTAGGTTAATCAATATCGAGCATCCTTTAAGTCAATGTGTTCTTTTTGACTTAAAAGGAGTTGGATGTTCAGAAACTACATGCTAGATAAACATACCAGTAGTCTAACCTCTTGTGTCGAGGGTAGATGGGAGGGCATTTGATCACTAGGATTGGTTATGGACTCATGTATAATAGTTTATTAACTTGTATTTGGAAAATTAGTAATTGGTTTGTACATCGTTATCTACTATATACTTCTAAACCTACGTTCTCACCAACTTTTTAGTTGACATATTTTAGCATGTTTTCATGTAATGGAAACTAAGTTTGTTGTTTTGCTCACTCTAAGTTTCAAAGTAGCTTTAGTTGGACATGGTTAGATTTTGAATAAAATGAAGACTTATTTACTTGGTTGGTTTATTTGTTTCTAGAATTGAATGTAATCAACTATTCGTTTTAATAAGTAATTTCCTTTGATATTTTTTATCCTTGTGTTATGATTCAATTTCATCCTGTCTTTGGTATTTCCGTTTTAGTCTGGGTGTGATATGCGATCTAATGTATATAACATGATCGATATGGAGAAAATTATGGTGAACTTTATTATTTTTTGTATACACAACATTTCACTTCACATGTGACTATCTCTTATTTGATTAACTTCTCATTGTCATGTTTGTTATGGTCATGTTCATGGATACTACCATGTTTTCACAAGGGCTCTTAGGAATTGCGTCTCAGTTCTAAACAATTCTATATCACGCGGGTAATTTTCCATAACTCACCGAAAGTCATATGCTTTGTCTCATATAAGTTGCTCAAATAAGTAACTAAGCTTTTAATAAATTTTCTTAGTTTATACTAGTAAGTTTTATTATTGAATCTAGATATTGGGATTTTTCTTATTCTACGCAAGAACTAGGTAGTTCTTGACTTAAGAGTTTAACACCTCGAAGCTTGTAAGTCGGATAGGAGAATTTCTCCAACTAACATCACTAGCCCATACAAGATCTTCTATTGATTTTGTGGGATACAATATAATTGTAGACATTTTAATGTAAAGGGATGCGTGCCATTGTTATAATTATCTCTTGATTTTTTTTTGTTGTTTGTTTATTGATTTCTTTTGCTGTTGATTTTTTTGAGAAAATTGATTTTAGTTGCAACCAATATTAAGCACACTCGTATTGTGGCAGAGACATAAAATTATGTCAAGTAGTATTAATGTCATATTATTGGTGATACCATCATCATTAGCTACCACTAACATCGAAAAAACTCGTATTAAAAAAACTATAGAATTGAAATATGAAACCAAATGAAAAGTAGACATTATAACGTTGAACCAAACACGTAAAACATAAAACATTAAAAGCAATAACAAAGTCGATCTTGCACTCGCACGTTGCGACGTGGTTGTTAACGAGAAAAAATATGTGTAACAACGCTGAACCACACACGCACGTTATGACATTTAACTCTCAAAATTTAGACTGAAATGTAAAACAAAATCTTTATAAAAGATAAAAAGTATAAGAAACTAAAGTTGAGAGTGAAAAATTATATGGGTGAAAATTGTAAAATATGTAAAAATATTGGATTTGAAAAGAAAATAAAATTTTAAAAGAAAGAAATCAAAAACAACATTTAGACTTGTTTGATAGCATCTTAATAATCATTAAAAGATCATCTTTTAATAGTTTATAGTCTTTTAATAGTTAAAAGATAATCGTAATATTGAATGATTAAAATATTAAATCTTAATGGTATCTTTTAACCATTTAATATTAATGTTACATCTAGTAGATTTTTAATGACCAATAAAAAACTATCAAAGAGCCCCTTAATGCTTATTGTATAACAATTAACGTATTGATAAGTTGATAATTAATATATTTAATTTGATTGGTGATTAATAATATTTAAATTGGTTTATAATGTAGCAATGTGTGATGATGAGAAAGTACCTAATGTAACAATTTGTCGGTTATTGAGATGGAACACTATGATTGTTTTACTGTTCTCATTTATATCCTTACCCACATACACACGCATGGGTACGTTCAAGACACACCCTAGATTTCTGTGATGACCTTGATTTCATGCCCTTTTTCTTAGGTTCGGTCCGGGGTGAGTCGTTTTGGTAGCAAAACAAACCATAAAGCGTCCGATTCGACGTTCGATCCGGTTCTGAAAACATTGAATAATATCAATCAATTTAAGTATAATATATTACGTTATAAACCTTTTTTTTTACATTTTATCATTAATAATATGTATAAATTAGTAAAGACATTCAATCTTGAATTAACTTGTTTTTATAATTCTTTTCATCTATATATAACATGTGCTTTAATATGAACGTTATGTTGATGAATACATAATCTCTTTGAATATTATTCTCATATTTTATTTAACCATTTAAGATTAACTCATTTTTGTCTAGCTTGATTTGTAAAATGTTTGGAGAAAAATAATTTAATATTCATTTTAGACACTAAAAGTTCTAACTTTTTCTCAAAATAAAACTATTACATGTAGAATTCTTCATGCATGGTATACTACCCTAATTGCCACCAGATCCTTTACAACAATTATTTATATATTTTTCCTGTTGTTGTCAAGGTACCAGGTACAGATAGACCCACAATGATTTACTTGTTTATAGAAATGGTTCTTTGGATTTTATATGTTTGTTTTTAATAGATAATTTGTCATGGAAATGGTCCATAATGAAAATGACAGTGGATATTAACTCAGTTTGGAAACAATGAAAAAGACAGTAATGAAATATCTTGCAATAATAGTGTAAAAACCCACTTGTAAGAAGAAGTATAAATTCAAATTAAAACTTCAATCAATACAAAGTAGTTGAAACTAGAACACGTTACACAGTCAAATTTTTATAATCAATAAATACGTTATACTCATACCAGTCCCTATAAGGGGTAGAAGTTAGAAATATATAGTTGGATGCCTTTTAATATTTCAGAAATTAAAAAAAAAATACCTACAAAATATAATAACATGTAGACATCTTATTGCCACACATTTTTCTCAATTAGAATACACAAAACGTTTTATTCCGTACTTATTAACTTTACTAAAGAAGCTAGTGTCAACTAGGAGTTAGATAAATATATCAACAACTAATTTCTGATAATCGATGCTATTTGTTAAGTGTAAACACAAAATCACTACTATTAGCATTTAGTTTTTTTGTAATTAAAAATAAAATATTTATAACTAAGAGTATTACAACTAGAGGTGGCAAAATGGGTGGGTTGGATTGGGTTGGTTGTTAGGTTAGGATGAATTTGGGTTTAGATGGGTTTGGGTTAGGATAGGTCATTTAGAAAAAAAAGTCAGGATGGGTTTGGGTTAGGATGGGTTCGGGTCAGGATAGGTTCGGGTCAAAATGGACAAATGCTTATACGAACTCAAAAAGATACATATACGACTTCATCTATAAAGGGTGGTACCTTCAATAAAGCGACGATGATGGTGCGATAATAAAGTGTAGACCCGACTATAGGTGTGGTGGTGGCGAGCGATGAAACTCAACGGAGGTGGAGATTGATGCGGAGCCCGACTGTAGGTGGGGTGGTGGTGCATGATGAAACTTGACAGAGGTGGGAAGGTGTAGATGCGGTGGACCGGTGGAGATGCGGTGGACCGATGGTGGTGCGGTGGACCGGTGGTGGTTCGATGATGGTATGGTGGTGGTTCGGTGGTGTTGCGGTAGTGGTGCGCGATGAAACTCGGCGAAGATGACCAATTTGAGTGAAAGAAACCTTGACTTATTGTGACTTAAAACTTTAATTTTGAAAACCCATCTTGACCTATGTTAATTTTTTTTCCAAAAAAATTTTTAACCCATCTTGGCCCCATTGTGATTTTTATTTAATCCATTCTAACCCATCTCTATTTTTAAAACACCCATTATGACCCAAAATCGTATTTTTGGATTTCTTTTGCCACCTCTAATTACAACCAAGAAGGTCAAATTTAGAAGGTAACTCTAACAATACTTTAATAGACAATACCCGTATGAGACACGAGAATCTCTATCGCTATAAGATATTTGAATCATCAAGTTTTGTTAAAATAATTAGTTTCAATAGTATGATTTCTCCTAATTTGATAATTTATCTTTTCATTCATAGTGGCAGATTTATAATTTCCTAATAAATGGATTAATTGTAGAACTAGAGAAACCATAGCTAAATGAGGAATTTGGGGGTATTCGCTTAAACTTTGTTTTTCTTAAATCTTAAGAGTACACTTGGAACCAATGTCATAGTTGTACTTTTCTTTGTATGCATTGTAATAGTCTTCTATTGTGATTTGTTAGTTTCGTTTCAAGATTTGATCGAGTAAATTGATCAACCTACGTTGCGCATTGAAAAACAACCAAGTGTGACACATACAAAACATAGGAGACTGCAAAGTTGTAAGATTCTTATTGATCAATATACCTGTATGATTTTGGAATTGTTATGTTCTTAAATGTTCTTGAGCATTTTTAAACATCTATTCTGATTGTGTGAATACTCCAACTGCAATTAATCAATACAACTAATTCAAAGACAAATATAACCAATCCAACAAGTGTTATCACACCTTTTTTTTGAATCAGTTGATCGTAATATATTAACCCTGCATAATGTTGTAGAAAGGCTTTAGGAATGATTGTCAATCATGGTATTGCATAATAACATGCATGAGAGCTTATTGCACTACAAACATACTAAAGAGTTATAAAACAACGAATTTATTTGTTCACCTGATTTTAATATATATATACATAGCTTTCTATTACCTTTGTAGCGCATTTAGATGTGATTTTAGTAATGTTAAGTTTAAAGCTTATTGTTTAATTTTATTATTCACAAGTTATATTTTAAAATCCTTTTAGGGAAAAAACGTATTAAAGTTTACTTTCTGGTTACCTTGTAGAGCATTTGAGTGTTACTTTTAGAAACTTACGGTTAAGTTTAAACTTTATTTGTATACTTTTGAATAAATTGTTATTTTCATCCCTGAATTTTGGTTTGTTTTATCATTTTCATTCAAAAAAGTTGTTTTCCTTTCGAGCTCCCTGACTTTTTAAGAAATTGTCATTCTCATCCAATCTCGTTAGTCAAGTTAATTTGGGTGTTAAATAGAG
Source organism: Flaveria bidentis (assembly GCA_018326385.1). Lineage (NCBI taxonomy): Eukaryota > Viridiplantae > Streptophyta > Magnoliopsida > Asterales > Asteraceae > Flaveria > Flaveria bidentis. Next base: position 11,177 of record BJCM01036669.1, on the reverse strand, counting down.
GGTTAATTATGTCTTTTTATAACATTCATATTTATATTATACTAATGACCAAATTTGTATGTGTATTAAAGTGATACACTAATAATTGTACTCATAATTGGCATACACTTTATTTATTATATATATTATTAATTATCAATTTATTTGTGTATTATGAGTTGTAGATAAGAATTAGTGGGTTATACTCATTTTTGTATTTTTTTTTCTTTTAAAATTTTCTTACTTTTAAGTTTTGATCTAATATTTTTACATCTTTTAAACTTAACCATATATATTTTAACTTTACATTTTGGTTCCCTATACTTTTCATTTTTTACAAATTTACGTTTTTATGTTTCGGTTTAAATTTTACGAGTTAACACGTCACAACGTGCGTGTGTGGTTCAAGGTTTTTACAACTACCTTTTCCCCATTTAATGGTCCCTTTATAACGCACGAGTCTTAGATCGACTTAGTCATTGTTTTTAATATTTTACGTTTCACGTGCGGGGTTCAACGTTTTACGTTTACTTTCCAATATTTGGTTTTATTTTTCCTGATTTTATTTATTTTTAATACGAGTTTTTATAGTGTTGATAGTCGTTGTTGATGGTGTTAAATTGGTGCTACTTGACATGGTTTTATGTCCTCCCACCGAAACGCAAAGAGCTTAATACTAGTTACATATATGTATTTATATTATAACAAAATAAAAAGGATAGAAACATATTGCCAGAAGTCACAAGCGGCAAACCCAGACCCCGGGATCATCTCGAAGGTCTGCATTTTTTTTTGCCATATTTTGTTATATTATTATTCTCATTGTAATACTATTATATTTTAGCTGATATTTCAGCTCATTGTTCAAACTTCAACTAGATTGGATGAGAAAGACAATATCTTAAAAAATAGGGGAGCCTGAAGAGAAAACATTTTTTTTAACATAAATAACAAAACAAACGAAAATTCGAGGATGGAAATAACAATTTATTTTTTACTTTTATTTATTCATAACTATATTATATTCTTAGATTCTTTTAGTGGAAAAATATATATACATTAAAATTTATAATATTCTATAAGAGAAGTGTTAATTGTTTCCTTCTGACATGTGTTAAGTTATTAGCTTTTTATGAATGTGATATTAATAATCTCAAAAGACTAATTAATGAAGAGGGGGATAAAGTAAATTAAGAACACATCTTAACATCATATTATATTATTAGATAAATGAGTAGAACATATATTCACTGAGATATGAGAAAGACGTCACGGTTCTCTATCAACTCGCTTTCAAATAATACGTTAGATTTGACATTAAATGCACTTTTACTCACCTGAAATATCATCTGCCATTGTTTCATAAATGCAGCAAATCTATCTTTATATATAGAAATTCAACCAGCTTTAGATTATGAAATAAGTTTTAGCTAAAACGCATCAAGTAAATCGATGATTATGAAATATTAAGTTTTAAACAATAAATGAAAGCCAGATATGGGATTAGTTTTAAAATTTCTCATGGGATTTTTCTTAAAATTATTATGTGTACGAGGATACTCACAACCCAGAATTACCCCAAAACATATACCATTTTACCCTAATCATATTCCAGGACAATATGACTGGATAATGATAGTTTTAAATTTACTTTTACGTTGACTCTTGTCTAATAGTATTATTTATACATGTTAGAGTAAATTACAAATTATGTCTTTTATAAATATATAAAAGTGCATAATAAGTTCCTAAAGTTCTTAAGTATTAATATATAATTGCACAAGATTCATTATTTAGAAATTTTACATGTATTTTTGTCTTTTTCACCAACTTTTGTCAATTTTATTTATTTGTTTCTAGTAAACTTATCATATTACCCTTACGTTAGCTTCATTTTAGTCATGGTCTGGTTTGTTATGTTACAAAGCTTTCACATATATCATAGAACACTAACTCAGTAAATCATAATTATATTAACACGTGTTACATATAATTATTAGTGTCTAATAAAAAAATCATTTTTCCTATTCTTTGTAAAATTTATTTTTCATAATTATCCAATATATAGTAGCTTGTCTCCATTAAACATAGGCGTTCTTATTATCTTTTCAAGGTATCCGATTAATGATTTAAAGCATCACTTAAATTACTTCAATATGAAAATCATAATAATAGGATATAGAAGAAATATCCATAAAATTTAAATCTACATAACCTACAAAACAGTATCTCCATACAAAAATACCCTTTAAAAGTACATGTAAGGCTTACTAACAATGGTTGATATGATAAACAAAATTCTTGAACATTATTATTGGTCTAGACACTAGCTAGGGTCATAGGCCTGCCAGGCTTACATATTTGTCTTTATAGCACTAAAATGAAAACCATTTTAAACTCATTTTCTATCATTTATTACCATTCTTGTTTACCAGGATGATTTATTAGATCACAGGAGAAGCTGGTGGTGAATAGATCATGGCAAAGTTATTAGTTACACTATTCCAACCACCATCCAGAACAACAAATTCTTCCCAGAAATCGGGGGATATCAAAGGATTGCCATTCATGAAGTTTTCATCATTAAAGCATTTGAATTGATCCTCAAAGGGTCCCATTTGTGTAATTTCGATTTGATCGCTATGTTTGGTGGTAGGAACTTGATCACATGAACCATTGCTTTCGACTTGGTTCAATGCTGGCATGATAGCTGATGTTGAAACCGAAACATTAGGGGTCGAGATAAGTGATTGGAGACTCTCGTTGTTGATGGAGTAATTTGACCATAAGTTTCCTTGCCATACTTTAAGCACATCAAGGCATGGTAGATATGGTGGTGGAAGTTTTGTGGGTGTGTTTTGAAGCTCTTGGATAGAAGGTGGTGAAACATCATAGGTTCGTTGGGTTGAATAGTTCTTTGGCTTTTGAACAAGCCTAGCTTCGGCCTCTAACCGAGCTGCCTCCCATTGAGCCATGTGGCTGAGGTTGGAGCCTAAGAGTTGGGTGCCACTCTTTGGCTTATGGGTCATTGGATCAATACCCATTTTAGTCATTCTCTTTTTGATATGTGAGTTCCAGTAATTCTTGATCTCGTTATCAGTCCTTCTTGGCAATTGAGCGGCAATAGCTGACCATCTAAACACAAAATATGTAACATTAGAAACGAACCCTTCGAGATTCATAGGAAGATACTCTTTATCCTAACTCGGTTTAGCTTGTTTTTAAGAGGTTTCGTTTGACTGGTTATAAAACCTATTGGTAAAATGGAACGTGCATGCATAAGGTTATATTAGTGGCAACCCTTGGGGATGTGTATCATCAAATTTACCTATTGCCAAGAAGGGCATGGAGTTGAATAATGGTTCTTTCTTCTTCCAAACTAAACTTTCCTCTCTTGATATCTGGTCGCAGATAATTCGTCCATCTTAACCGACAACTCTTTCCACATCTCTTAAGCCCTACGTACCATTAAAACAATGGTTATTGATTTGCCTAAACAAATGATGCATGTGTAAAGTGCACTACTCGAGTATAAACTTGTTACTTAGGCTGTTACAAAAGATAAGTTAGAAAGGGTTGGTTAAACCCATCCTTTATCGTATATTTGAAACTATCAAATCTAGGGTTTTTTTTTGTCTTTCAAAAAGAAGAGAATAGTAACGTGACAAGCTGTTGGAAGACACGTAATAAGTTAAGAAAAGGGTTGTAGTAACTTTACTACAACTAACCCTAGGTTAGTTGAGATCGATGAATGTGTGGGAGCTCGGTGACATGATATAATACCGGCTTTAGCAGGCAAAGAACGCCAACTTCCATGGCCAAATTGTTGAATGTAGGACATTAGCTTTTGGTCTTCTTCGGGTGTCCATGGCCCTTTCTTCATACCGACTCCTAACCCGACCATATTACCATTGTTTTGTTTCGTCTTCTTCTCGGATCTTACCATCTTCATGTATATCTTCTCCGAGACTTTAGAAAAGACCCCTAGGTATGTACGTTATTGTCACTAGATATGTTTTACATGCAGGGATCTCTAGGTATTATGTTCAGGACACCAAACACATACGAGAGAGAGAGAGAGAGAGAGAGAGAGAGATGAAAGAAAAGAAGAGTGTATATAGAAATGATAGATGATTAGCCGATGAAATGAGAGGACTATATAAGGAAAGCTAAGGTAGTAATGTCAATAATGATAGCCTCATATGACACAGAGTAGACATAATTAAGCCCAACCATATAGTACATTCTAATTAATATATACACAATAGGTTTCCCTTTTAATAAGTTTTTTTCCTCTAAAAACCTAGCTAAGAATTTCTACCCACTTTTAAACCAATGAACTCCGATATATATTATTATCATTAATAGTGACATGGAACCAGTTCGTCAAATAAACCTTAAATGCTAAACCCTAAACAACTCTTATGCCAAACTTAAACCTTGAAAGTTAAAACTAAAAATACAGTGTTTTCGTGACCGGATCGGACCAGCCGGTTCGACCGGGGATCGGTCCGGTGGCCGGTCCGGTTCGCTATAAATCGTTTTTGAGGGGTCGAACCGGCCGGTTCTTCCCAAACCGTCCGGTGGTCGGACCGGTTTTTGATTTTATTTTTATTTTTTGATTTTAATTGGTAAAAATAGGGTGTTAAACCATAAATTAGTGTGTTGGATATATAAATATAGTTAAGTTTTATATATAATTATAAAAAATATATATAAATCATATATAAATTACTTATATTTAATTACATATATAAATATAATTAAAATATAGTTAAATCCGGTCCGACCACCAAACCAGTAAGACGTCCGGTTCGACGTCCGATCCGGTTCTGAAAACATTGAAAAAATAAGACGGTAGGGTTCGAGTTAAATCAATTTCAAAGCTACCAGAATAAGTTCAAGCGTAGTTCATTTGAACCGGTTTAGGAGCGTCTTGAAAACCTTTTTAGCTTTGTTAAGCAAAATTAATTTTTTAATATTTGAACCTAGCTATGTTATATGTGTAAAGACACACATAGACACCTAACAGTATAATCACCAATAATTATCGTTCATAGCTACCAAGTTTTATAACTTAGGCAATGATGAGACAAATAAAATGCACCCCAACTACTACAATTGTACATGCACAAACACTCATTTAACAAAACGTGTTTGCATGAATGCGGGCGTCATGATGCATTAATGGTACATGACGTACGCAGACTCAATCAACAAACATATTGTACAAGTGTGGCAATATGCCAGTAATCATGGTAATTATATGAAACAACCAACTGCTAAACAATCAGTTCATCGTATCATCTGTAATAACACTTTAACAAAATGAAGTAAAAAGGAGTTGTAGCTAGTTGCATTATTGTTTTCGATTCATTGTGTCTCGTATCGATTCACATGACTCTTAGCTTTTGAGTACTGTTTGTCTGATTAATAGAATGTTTACTTGCATTAACATTCAAGTATATGTTTGTTGATTGTACTTTTGTTAGTGATTATGGTGTTAATTGAATGTGTTTTGTTCTCGCCTACCTGATCATGATGTCTCATCTTAGATAGTGTAATTAGGAAACGTCCTGTTGGAGTGATTAGTTATGTGATGGTAACGTTTCGTCACTCAAAAGATTTCAGATAAGATCTTTGCCTAAGCTTTGCACGCACTTGTTAGTAAAATCATTTTGCAATAGGTTTTTTGGTAATCTATCGGAAAAAGTAGCTATACATGATAACCAATCCTCAATCGTTTGGTTATTTTTGTTATTTTTATCCAATTTTTTTTTTTTTTTTGTATCTAGCTCTCCAATGTTTTAAAAAGTTGTCATTTTCTTTCAAAAAAGTTAACTTCATAATTGAAATTGTTAAACATATAAATTGATAAAATTATCCTTTAAACTACAAACTAAAATCCCAGAATTACATAATCATAATCAAGTGGAACTAAATCACTATGTAAGGGAGATGACAACTAAAAGTGGTGATCTCTAATATACAACCACTTCACAGTGGGTTCCCGACCACCACCAATTACGAAGTTCATTTATCCTCCTCCACCGATGAAGCCGACAATTATCGTCATGATTCAATCATATTGAAAGGTTTGAAGATAAAAAGATAAAATGTCCGACACTGGTTTTGTAAATTGAATACTAACACATGAATGGAATTTTAATACCAATACTTTAACTCAATTAGGATTTTGTCTTTATATACCTATCATTTTAATGATAGTTGGTATGGTACTTAAAATAACAAAGATAACTTTTGGATGAGAATGATAAATTTTAAAACTTTGAGGAGTTAGATGCAAAAAATAATATTTTTGAATGAAAATAACAAATATAATCAAAACACAGAAAAAAAAATATGAAAATTACTCATTATAAAATTTTTGTTCGATACCTATAAATACTCCTAATTTTCTTTGGCTCCTCAAAACTATAACTACTCCTTATTTTCCTTTATTCACATAATCACCTGCTCATAGAGTGTAACTGAGTTAGAAAATACCTCATTTATCACATTGTTTTCACATCTTCTAGATTACATTGTTGTGGATATGAAAATATTAGAGCACGTAAATGTACTCATAATGTGAGGATAAAGAAACCCATGGTGTAAGTGGTAAAGCACATCTATAATTAAGATTTGTGAAAGTAATTTAGTACAAAAAAAGTATATGTGTATTTATTTGTAATTTGATTTATTAGGCACGGTGAGGCATGTCATATATTTGTATGTGAGATCTTAGAGATGTAATTTAAAATCAAATGATTTTATAAGGTTATTCAGACCTTTTACTGTACTTGTCATCATACACATGTATGTAACACTAAAATAACTTGTTATGATCTAATGTGATTTTGTGTAAGGTAAAACAAGTCACTAACACATGATAATGTCATAAAGTGATTAGTGTAGCAATCATCATTCACATGCTTATAACACCAAAATGACTTGAGATAATGTTATTTTGTGTAATCTAAAACAATCCACTAACATGATCTGGTCACACTTGAGCAGTGACACCTTTCCTATGCTGCTAAACGATGAACCGTAATTCATCAAGATTAACTCCTACATCTTATATCCATTATTGAACCCTCGACCACTTGAGCAATGACACCTTTCTCCTATACCGCTACGCCACGAACCTTGATTTCCAATTTTTTTGTCTAGTTTATCTTACATTTATTGCAATACTGTTTTCAAAAGATGCACTTGAAGCATGAAGAACAGTCCACTGTCCGGCAACAACAACCAGATTAACCAGAAATACTAGTTACAAACAGGAGCCTTGTAGACATAAAGAAGTTTATGATAATGTTTCATGTCTCATGGTTCATTTCAAAGTTTTATGTCTGGTATATTTCATTTAAATGTTCAAGATTATTATTATTATTGTTATTATGTTTCTTGCTCAGTAAAATTTTCACAGTACACCATAAAATCTATTAGGGTCCCATATGGGCTGCAATTTTACTGTGTTTTAGGTTTTCATCAATTTGGTTAGGACTGTAATTTTAATGCTTCCATAAGGCTTCTTACCTTCTTCCACCATCCTATTCAATGAAAAGTTTCATATTTTATGCAGAAAAAAGAAAACTTGTTAGTTATCACTTGCACATTCTTTAAGTATACAACTGTTTTAGAGTGACAAAAACATCAAATCTAATGCATTGTACAACTTCTATAGCAAGGGGTACTGTTGTTTAGTTGAGATATGTACTCACTCATTAAGAGGTTTACTATCAAAGCAAATGAATTTTCTACTGCTTGAATGGGAAAAGTTTACAATGAATAAGCAGTCTTGTAGTTAGACACTGAAAAAGCATAAAACACAGGAAAAAACCATACTCTTTGAAGGAAAATTGATATATATATTATTAATAACTTAACCAATTCATCAAACTATATCTGCAGTTATAAAACTGATGGGTCTTGTCAAATCTTAGAGGATTGAAAGTTGACAGGAATGTCTCAAAAATCAAACAATGAAATAAGTAAAATGCTTGTGTTATATGAACATACACTAAAATTTGTTATTAGGACATCTATATCTTTCCATCTCTCTATATATTTATGTATGTATAAAAAGAAATAGAAAGAATGAAAATGTATTAGTGTACCTATAACATGCCCGTAAGTAAAAACCTAAACCATCTACCACTTATTGTAAGGAAAATTCCGTTTTTTTCTTTTTTAATATTTCCTTAACATATCCCCTCAAAACTATTTCTTAATATGACTCAACTGAACAAGATGTTGAGGGCTTTACACACAAGTGCGGGCACTTGTACAACATAACAAGTCATAAATAGGCACGTGTACATGCCTAAGTAGGTGCGTGCATGTACTAAACAGGCGGGCATTTGTTTCCTTAGAGAGACGTTTGCTTAGGACGCTTGTGCATTTATGATTGGTTTTGCTATACAGACGTTTGCATCTATGATGCCTTGTCTGGTAGGAACATATTAAGCAATAATTTTTCAAGAAGACAATCCAAGGGAAAAAAATAGAAAATGAACACTTTGAGATTTTTCCATTATTGTATTGCTACACCCTTACATTAACGTGTTTCTAAGTCGAAATGATAAATCTAAGCATAAAAATACACATATAATTTGCATTCTTTGGATAAGTGAGTAAGGTTTTTAATATTGTTGTTGAACATTCAACGTAGAATAATCATACGTACACACAAACAAAAATAGATCGAGTGTGACATTAGAGAACTAGTTCTCACGATTGTTAGCTAGGGACCATATAGCGAATGTAGATTGGGACCATCTAGCAAATGTTGATTTGATTGTAGCACTCTTTACTTGTAGACCCTCCACAATGGTAGCCCCACACCTCATGTGGGAGGTGACATGGCGTGAGGTAGCGTGTGGTAACACCGTGACAAAATGCAATGGAATCTATCGTGTCTTCTCTTCCTCTTGTTGTCCTCTTTTGGTTCGCGGATCATCGGCCATATGACCATTGGCAACGCTAGAAATAATTATAAAAAATTGTTTGATAAGCTAAAAAAAGTCCATGCCAGACTTTTATAACATTATTCTAATATTTTTTTCTTCTCTACTCTTCGAACATTTAAAAAGAAAAATCTGAACTCAAACAACCCGAAGAACCCGTTTGCTATGAATAGTCTATACCACCCTTGGTTTGATTCAACCTTATTTGCACCCTTGAGAATATCATAAGTTGAAAAAATATAAATTTTCACCTAGCAACTAAATTCAACGTTAGGTAGTTAGTGTGATTTTCGTAGTTTTAACAGGAACCTGACTTGCATTCATAAACATAAACAAAATTCTAACACTAAGTCTTATTTGCACGGCTGCAATGGCCTATGTGTTGTGATAATGTACCCGTTACCAAGAACTATTAGGATTGTATGTCCTTGACGAGAATTTAACTGTCATTTTGGTTTATAGTGATATTAACATGCTTCCATTCATGTCATCGGATTATTAACGGAGGTGATATTCTCTTCTCGTTTGTTCATCTTTTACATATCTCAAGTTTATTAACTGTAATTACATTTTAAATTAGCTTAATTGATCAACATTCTCTTTTCTATAGGTTAAACAATTGTGAAGATAAAGTATTAGTAGCTATAGTGTCTTTGAGTCGATATATGGATTTTATCAACACTATATTGCTATCCAATAGTTACATTTATCTATTGCATGTTGACTTAATTAACGGAAGTGGGAATCATTTTTATAAATTTAAAACCAAACTTTGTGCAACATCCTACCATATTTTATATACACTTCCACACACATCAAGGTTCTATGTCGTTAGGGACATAACGTATTGGAATTGATTTAGTCGTCCCTTATCTAATTAGGAAGCGATATTGTTTGTTTATTTGTTTCCTATTTTCCTTTCTTATTTCTAGGATCTTTTGGCTATTTATCTCCTTGATTGTATTCATCTTTTGTGACAGATTAATAATAAGAAAACATAACCGGCTGGTACCGATTTCTTCATGGTATCAGAGCGGCGAGATTCCAAAACCTGAAGATCATCCAGTCATTCTCCGGCGACATGGCCGGCGAAC
>BJCM01036639.1:0-20869 GCA_018326385.1 Flaveria bidentis | reverse complement strand
AATTGTAATTATTATTTTATCTATTTATTTTATTTAATCTTATATTTATTTCAAAATCATAACCCCCTTTTAAAAGACTTATAACTCACCATTAACACCATTCACAACCTCCTCCTAACCTCAAGTATAAAAGCAAGACTTAGGTCTTACTTTTCATTTGCTCATTCTCTAAAAATCTCACTCTCATATATTTCTTTCATCCATTGGTTATGATCAATTTGAAGAATTTTATTTTACAAGAAATTTCAAGAATTCTTAATACTAAGGTAATCTTTTATTGCTTTTATATTATACATTTCAATCATCCTAACATCCAATAGTTCTCATGACTTTATGTTCTTACTATTATTCTTTCTTCTACCAAGTCTCTTTTTATTTTAATTATTATCATTTGATCATTGACAATTGAATAATCACTAACCTTATAACAATCACTAACATTCCTAAATCATGCTAAGAACACACTAACATAAACAAAGAATCTCGTTTGCACATGGACGGCTATGCCACCGCATTCGGTTATTCCACAAGATTATTTTTCTAAATGATGGCTATGCCAAAGTCTTAAAATATTTTTATAACTCAAATGAATACTAATATACCATATATTGACATAATAAATTGTTCTAACCCGTTGTATGATTTAACGATTGTAAATGTGTATAAGTGCCTTACTACAATTCTGGCAGAATATAATCTTACTTAAATAGACCATAACTTGATCATAACAAACCAAATTTGAGTAAACTCAGACTCCAATGTTAAGTTCATTGAATTAAATTTTCAACGACAGTTTATACGTCTTCAAACTCAATCAGATGACTCAACAATAGTCTTCACAAGATAAGTGCGCATTTCAGCACCTTTTGTCTTGTGCTGCTTGTTTGACCTATTTAAAGATATTTTTATAAAATTGTTTCTAAATGAAAGTTGTCCGGGAACTTTGAACTAGTCAAGTATAACTTTTTATAATTTTATAAAAACTTTTTTTATTTTTAAAACCTGTTCAAACACATACCAAACATTCTGTCCAGAATCTAAAATTGATGCAATAATCCTTTTTCAATATACCTTTCGCTTTTTAGCATTCTCTAAACGTCCTAACTTCTTATAATGAATTCCAACCTCAAGTTATTTTTTATCATTTAGGACATCACCTTTGACTCTTGACATCCAAGCTTTCTTATGTACTCTACAACCATCACTATACTTGTGAGTTTTCCATGTGAGTTCTCCATGCCCCCTTTTTACTTTATTTCATACCTTTTGGGATGAAACATGTTAATCTTATACACTTACACTTGTAAACATCTTGATACTTGTAAATGCACATGCAATTCATCTTTACTTTTATTTGTCGTGGTTATTTGTGTTATTGTAAGTCTTATATGAGATACATATTTTATTTACAATCATTAACTATTGCTAGCCTGGCGAAGTCTTAGATCTTTGGACCTGACAAGCCTATTTAGTGTTAAATTCGATGTATTTCCGGTTCCTAATGACGTATGTTTGTTCATCATGGGAACCAAGTACACTTAGCCAATCTTATAAACTTGTAAACAAGTCGAGGTTTGGTTGTAACTATATGTGTCCTATAAACTTGCTAACTCATAACTATTGACATGAATTGCTACTTGTAAATCTTTATATATATATATATATGTATGTTCAACCCATGGGAACTCACCAACTTTCAAAGTTGACCCTTTATTTTTAACATGTTTCAGGTTTAATACTTGAGGAACTCTTAATGCTCATATAGGACTTGGACTTAGATAAATTAAACATCTTATGTTCTTGGTTATATTTTTGTATATTGTAATGACTTAATTGACTTATATTGCTCAATGAAAATGATATTTAATAATATTTCAACTTATTTAGTTTCATATGCTATGAGCAATCGTTTCATATTCGTTCGCCTCGATGATTCCGCCGTCGGTCGGGGTGTGACATCTTTGGCTGCCTTCATAAAGGCCTTGATCTTTTCCAATTTCTCAGTCGTAACCTCAATCACTTTGATGCTATATAACTCCTTTTGACCAATGTCACCCCAACATACGGGTGTCCTACACCTCCTACCATATAACATTTCATATGATGGCATACCAATGCTGGCATGATAACAATTGTTGTATGAGAATTCAACTAACGATAAGTGTTCATCCTAACTTCCTCTGGTATATGACTCATGCCCGAAGCATATCTTCTAACGTCTGAATAGTTCTCTCCGACTGACCATCCTTCTGAGGATGATAAGCCGTGCTAATATGTAACCTCGTCCCCATTGTATCGTGAAGTATCTTCCAAAAATTGGATGTGAACCAGGTATCACGGTCAGACACAATAAACACCGATACACCATGATGAGTCACGATCTCCTTGATGAACAGATCTGCTAATCTCTCGGATGAATATGTTTCACAGATTGTTAAAAAAGTGAGCACTCTTCGTTAGACGGTCGACTATCACCCATATCACATCATACCCCCTCAGTGTACGTGGCAGCTTCGTAATAAAGTCCATTGTGATATACTCCTATTTCCACTCGGGTATATACCAAAGGTTGGATCTTTCTGTATGGCTTTTGATGCTACGCCTTCACTTGTAAGAAACCAAGACACTTACACACATACTCTGGTACTTCACACTTCATACCCGGCCACCAATAATCTTTCTTCATATCTTGATACATCTTTGTAACATCGTGATGAATTGAGTATCGAGTCTTATAAGCTCCATCCATGATTCGCCCTTGTAGATCTCCATAACGAGGGATTCACATTAATCCGAAAAGGGTTATAACTCCAAGAGTATTTTCATCCAACTCCGTGACTAGACCTCTCATCCTTTCGGATTTAAGGTGATCTTTTTTCAACGCCTCATCTTGGAATTTCTTGACCTGTTTAATCACATCGGAGGTTATAACCAATTGGTAAGCTTTCACCTAGATTGGCTCGGGTCTCTCCTTATGACAAAGGGCATCTTCCACTATGTTGGCCTTGTCTAGATGGTAATGAATCTCATAATCATAATCCTTTATAAGTTCCAACCATCTCCGCTGCCTCATATTCAAATCCTTCTGCTCGAAGAAGTACTTCATGATCTTGTTGTCAGTGAATATAGTACACTTTGTCCCATATAAGTAATGCCTCCAAATCTTCAATGCAAATACCATAGTTGCTAGTTCCAAATTATGAGTAAGATAATTAACCTCATGGACCTTTAATTTCCAGGATGCATAGGCTATAAATTTCCCTTGTTGCATCAACACGTAACCCAACCCTAAGTAAGAAGCATCCAAATAGACTACCAAATTTTCTTTTCCTTTGGGTAATGAAAAAATTGGAGCTTGTGTCAACCTCGTCTTTAGCTCTTCAAAAGCCTTATTTTGTTCTTGAGCCCATACAAATTTTACATCCTTACGGGTCAACTTGGTCAACGGAGAAGCTATCTTTAAGAAGTCTTGGATGAATCTCCTATAATATCCCGTCATTCCCAAAAAACTACAAATCTTGGATGACGTCTTTGGAGACTTCCATTGCATCACTGCTTCTACTTTTGCAAGGTCTACCATAATCCCCTCGGGATTCACCACATGACCCAAAAAACTGAACTTCGCGCAACCAGAACGCGCACTTGGAGAACTTGGCATACAGTTTCTACCTTCTAAGCATCTCCAACACTTCTCCAATGTGTTCAACATGCTCTTCCTCGCTCCTTGAATAAATCAGAATATCATCGATAAACATAACCACTAATTTATCCAATATCAGTTAACACACTCGATTCATCAAATCCATAAAAGTAGTTGGCGCGTTGGTTAAACCAAAAGACATCACAAAGAACTCTTAATGTCTGTAACACGTGCGAAAAGCTATTTAGGAATATCATATTCCTTCACCTTCAGCTAATGGTAACCAAATCGGAGATATATCCTCGAAAACCAATTGGAACCTTGGAGATGATCAAACAAGTCATCAATCCTTGGTAACGGGTACCGATTCTTCATCGTCAACTTGTTTAACTTGTGCTAGTCGATGCACATCCTCATACTACCGTCCTTCTTGACAAACAAGAAAGGAGCACCCTAGGGAGAGACTCGGTCAAATAGACCCCCTTTTCCAGCAATTCTTGCAATTGAAGCATCGGTACCTTCATCTCAGAAGGGGCTAAACGATATGGTGCCTTAGAAATAGGTTGGGCACCGAGTACCAAATCAATCTGAAACTCGATCTCGCGGTTTGGTGGCACACTTGGTAAATCTTTTGGAAAGACGTTGGGAAAGTCACACACAACTGGTACGTCGGAAAATTATGGTAATGACGTGTCCACATCCTTCACGCAAGCCAGCTAGGCGCTACATCCACGTTTCATGCACTTTCTCGCCACCGCCATTGAAATCACCTTCGGGATCGTAGCAAATTGATCACCATAGATCATCACTAAACTCCCGTTAGGGGTTGTTAGTCGGATCATCTTCTTTCGACACACGATGTTTGTTTCATAGGCTTCTAGCCAGTCCATCCTTAGGACTACATCAAACCCGCCTAAGGTCATCACAAACAGCCTAGCAGGAAACTTGTGACCTTCCAGTTCTATGTCATAACCTTCTATCAAATCAAAAATCCTGGTAGAATTACCTATGGCAGTTTCTACATCGGAGGGCTCACCTATATTTCTACTTCTAATGGGCAAATTAGCACAGAAAGCAGCATAAATGAAACTCTTACTAGCAGCAGAATCAAATTGCATAGAAACAAGGGTTTGGTTTACTAGAAACGTACCTGACACAACATCGGGGTCCGTCCTAGCCTCTTCCTGGGTCATAATGAAAGCTCTGGTGCTTGCCTTCGGCCCCTCAGTTCTGGTCGTTTTCTTTGCTCTGAAACTCTCAGCCCTTGGCTTCTAGCAGTCCCTGCTCAGGTGACCCTCTCCACCATAGTTATAACACTTTTTCACCCCATATATCCTTCCGATATGACCGGGCTTCCCATATTTGAAGCAGATGTTTAATCCCCACCTACACTCTCCTATATGCTCCTTCCCACACTTACCACACCTCTTCAACCCCACACCAAATATGGCTACACGTCGGTGATCCACCCTTGCAACCTTATTGTTTGAAGTGACACCACCACGTCCAAACCGGTTACCATTATAGTGTCGGTCACCACCACCTTTGTTACTCGTCACAACCACTACCACATCCCGCTCTTCATACAGCCTTCTCGCCATATCAACCACCAACCTAAAGGTACTTGGTCGGGCGACGATCATGTGCCTATGAATATCCGTCGGTAGACTCTAAATGTACCTCTTTATCTTTCGTGACACAGGTGTAACCTGATCTAGCACTAGCCTTTCCATCTCATTGAACTTACTGGTGTACTGCTGGTGTGTCATAGTTCCCACCTCCAGCTGCAAGAACTCCCTCTCGATCTTGTCGTGTTCCCTGTGAGGACAAAAGTCCTCAATCACCAACCTCTTTAGCTCACACCACGTCATCTTTCTAACTGCCCTACTACCCTCAGCCTAGACTATATTATCCCACCACATAAGGCCCAAGTCACAAATGAATGAGTGGCAAATTTCACTTTCTGATCCTCTTTATATTTGCTGATATCTAACACAACTTCCATTTCTCTCACCCATCGGTGAACAGCAGTAGTGTTACCGTTCTCATCGAAAGTCGGAGGCTTGCATCTCTGGAATGCCCAATAGTTATAGGCTCGTGTTGTTTCTTGCCCAGCTTCTTCCTTCTTTTCATCACTAGAAACAACCGTCTCAGTATCTGGTTGCTCCCTTTCTCCTCTCTCTCAGAGGTCTTCTTCTTTTCCTTCTTCTCATCCTCCCGTATAGCTCTAATCACTTTGGTCATCACAGACAGCAGGATTGTCTGCATGACCTAGTGAACCTCCTTAATAATAACCTACTTCACCGAGACCCTCAGATTGGCACTCTCATCACCGCCTTCCTGGTGATGGGTCTCGATCTCCTCATGAGCTATTTCACCAGCCTTAGCCCTATCTCTCATGACATGCGGTCTCGCACCATGTCCACCACAACCTCCACCTCGTGAAACTTTTGAAGATCTACCTCTCTCCATCCTCTAAACACACTATAAGATTCAAACACAATGTGGTCATTCAAGATAATAACTCAGTTTATGTCAAGTATAGTAAGTCTCTAATTACAGTGGTCAGTTGTGATTAACCACTTACTTTACTCTTCATACCCCAAGCATTTCCTATCTTGACTACATCAGTATCCAAATCTACTAATAGCACATAAATCAAATAACATACGCACATAATACAGGTTAACATTAAAGAAAATACTTGATGACACGTAGCTACTAGGATTGACATCCTTCCATTTCGTCCCATTCTCAGTTTAAGTTTAGGTTTTAAAATAATTTACCCATTTCTTTTAAACTTTGGCTCTGATACCAACTTGTAAGCCTCCGTTTCTGGAAAGCTTACAATTGGACAATCATTGCACAACATAATAAAATACATAAATTTTCATTTAAACAGCGCATCACAATAATTTAACAAAACCCATTTCATGTAATAATAGTTTCTTTTGCCAAATAATACATTATTGTTAACATTATAAAATATAGTTTGGTTGATTACAACACAAAAAAACATTATTTCTACACAAAATGGATGTCATTCCTACATTGCCTAGAAGCTTCACCCCGTACCATCCTCAGCAACAATTACCTGCCAACTGAAAATGCATAAAAGTCAGCGTTACTGAGTGAGTTCTAGTTTTATAAATAAATAAAATACTTTTTCTTTTCTTTACAACCTTCCTTTACTTTCATTTGTGATCATACATCATACATACACGTAGATAATATTTATTATTATATTCCATCATCATTCATCATCGTTCATCATCATACATAATTCATATCGTACATATCGTACATTCATCATTAACCTTTACTTCCATTCTGGACCAATGCCATGTACTATACCCCGAACATTATGCACGAAGCTGGTACTAGGCCGAAGTCTATAAATATACCACTAACATTGTGCATGAAGCTATCTCTAGTACCTGGGGCAAGCGACAAGGGTCCCATACGTTTGGTTAATCACAAGGATTAAACCCCTGTGTGCATCCTCATGGGTTGGCTAAATCGCACACAGTTAAGCTAACAACCCTTCATTGGGTGTAAACCTCCTTACATTTTGCTTGCAACACTTTTCATTCATTCATTCATTTTTTATGTTTCATTTTTCATTATCATTAACTCCGTTTTCATTATATAATACTTTACGTTTATTAGCATAATCGTACCACGTAAAGCCACAGAATAATACATAATAAGGAACATAAAGAAAACAAGCCATAAACATACACCACATCATCAACATACATCATACCAGAAATATTCCAAGTCGTAGCCTAAAAATCTTTTTTCCCAAAAAAATCAGAATAATTTCTAAGGCATTGAGCGTATGAGCACTATGTAGGCGCATGGCCACTATGTGGGCGCAAAACTGCTTAGGGGCATGGGAACACTTAGGCGCATGAGAAAAACTTAGGTGCATGAACATGTTTTGGGTGTATGGGTACTATACGGGCGCATGGTCAACACTTAGGCATCTGGGTAGAATCCTAGGCACATGGGTACTATGCGAGCGCATGAGCTTGACTTAGGTGCATGGGCACTTAGGTGTTTGGATAGTTGGGCGTATGGGCAATTATTTTCAAATTAACATCATTTTCAGACCCAAAATCTATTTCTAACCTATTCTTAGCCTAGTTTCTAACATACTAAGCATCAAAACAAGCATATAACCATAAACCTAATCAAAATCACTCCCAAACGTACACCCACCCAATAGGGCACACACATAAACATTCGGGTACACACCCAACACTAATAAAAACGTTATAATATGCATTTCCAGCCCTAAAACAAGTTAAAACATTTAAAAGCGGGGATCTAGAACTCGCCTCTTGCAATCCTTCGAGTAAGACTTCTTAAAACCCAAGAGATTATGAGATCAAACACCTAGACATACCAAAAACACATAACCAAACACACACAAACACATAAGCACATACCCAAAGGCTGAAAATCAGCCAAGAACAACCCCAAAACATCAAAACCTAACCTGAAATCCGACTTCCTCTTCCTCTCTCTAGATATGAGAGAATTCTCTGCTTTCTCACTCTAAAATGTCGAGTAGTAGGTTATGTGCAGCAGTGTGGGCGACCATGCTTCTTTTTGAACAAAATAATAATAAAGTTTGCCTCTTGTATAACTTTAACCCCTCAACTTGGGTTATTTGGCTTTTCTTTATTTTTCTTCACTTTTTCTCTTCTTTTTAAATTTCCGGGTGTTACACCATATAACTTACGACCTTTACTGACGACCATCAAGGCGTAATTATGGCCCATAGGCCGTAGCTTGTGATCTACTTCCATCTTTGTTTGTTTGCTTCTCTTTTGGTTCATATTTCCTCCATATGTTTTTACTCCCTAAAAGCTTTCGAAATACGTCATTTAAGCTCCAATGACCTGCAATCCAATAACTTAACAAAGTAATTGTGTTTTGTATCAAATTAAGCTAATCATATAGTTTTAATCATCTAAAACACACACCAAATATCAACACATCACACATACCGACATACATGCATACATACATAAATACATAACATACACATATTATAATTAGAGAACTTTGAATAAATGAAAAGTAAATGCAGCATCACAATCTCTATTTATATAATCAAAAAAATTTATTAACCTAAAAGGATTAAAAATGTCAAACTATCAACATATCTTTTTTTCTCAGTTAATCCTAAATGATTTTCTAGGAGGGATGAATACGACCACCACCATTTGAGAATGCCTAGTTGGTTACAACCGGATGAATATTCTTCGGGATTTATTGGATGACACCATGCTTTTGAAACTTTTTTTTTTCTAAAAATGTGGAAAACGGGAAAACGAGAAGAAAATGAAACAACCCCATGTAAGATGGGAAAAAAATGAAAAAAACTTTAAGAAAATATGAAAAGTTGTTGTGACGTTGATTTAACGTTGATATGTCACACGAGAAGAAAAATAAAAAATCAAGAGAGTTGCTAGTTGGCTAATTTAATAAGTTTAATTAATTATATATTCTATTACATCGGTGTGTCTAACATATTACAATGATATGTATAAATTTAGGTATATTGCCACAAAAACATGTATAAATTAAGGATGGATCTAATACAAATCTATGACATCTAAAAACTAAGAACAGATCATAATAGTTGATCATTTGAATAAGTGGCTATTATTTATGACATATTATCCATTGATAACTAGTCTAATAGTTAATGAGATTTAAGAGTATTTAGTCATTTGTGCTCTTTTAATTAAAGATATTAAATTAATGAAAAGAAATATTGTAACAGTTTCTTTTTTCATTTAATAATTGTTTTACCAAGTCTTTATAAAATGACATAACTTTTATATACATTATTACTTTTTATAAAAAAATGTATGATAATATAATATTTCTTTTATCTTTGGTATGCAAATAATATTGTTATATTTTTCTTAAAAAATGATAAACATTTACAAAGTTTACTGCAATGTGCGATATGAGTGTGGTATTATACAATACATAGTGTAGTGTTATTGTGTTTTATTGGAAGTACTGAACGACATAAATAGAAATTAACAAAAAGCATTTAAGAAGAAAAATATTGAAAATAATACATCATAATACCAAAACTGTTCTTCATATTGCCAAAAACAACACTTAACAAAAATAGAAATAACACTAAGACACTTCACATCATTTAACAAGAAAAATAGTATTTAATATAATATCACTTCGTAAACATTAGATAAATACTTCATAAATATCAATACAATACTCATAACATCAAGAACAAATCTCATGCATATATATATATATATGCGTATATATATGAACACAATGCTATTATATTATGTATACAGTGCTACTATCATAACAGTAACACTTTGTCAAACATATCGCTTCATGATGCCAAAAAAACACTCAGTAAAGATAAGTATCACTTTAATACTGTTCTACAAAAAAAACAACGTTTTAAAAATTAAAAAACATGGCATAGGTTTAAAGGACACATACAAAAATGTTAGAAAAAAAGTTTTAACATTGTTGTTTTAATAGATAGCATATCAATCTAAAATTATATTTTTAATTTTCAAAATAATGTTCCTCATCTTCTTGTTCCGATTATGAATTTAATTTTGTATTCTTGTTTTTAAATAATAACACATAATAAAAAATATGGTTTTTAAAAGTAACCATTAAAAAACAACAATAATAATATTTCAACGTTTATTCTTGTTGCTTTTCTATGCCTTCAAACTCAAGATATAAATGAAGATGATTATTTATAGGAATGAAGATGATAGTGATAATTAGGTGACGATGATGATTATCTTATCTTGCCCAGACTTATTAGGAACTCAAATAATATTAATATTATTCATTATGTTGATGATATATATATTATTTCCTTTAATTGAAAAAATATAAAAACTTAAAAATCATTAACTAATAGCAAGAATATAAAATTACCAAAAAAAACATTACAAAGATGACAATATGGTAAAACTTTAATGGTTCTTACGGTTTTTAGACAAATAGATAAAGGTGCAACCATGAAATCTTTTACCTTCCTAGCTGAATCTTTCACAAAATTAATTGAAATGTTAAATATACTACATATTTTTTTATTTTTAATTTTTTTCCCAAAACAATGTGATTATTTAAAAGTTAAGACGTGTTTACATTCATCTATATTTTGATATTAGTTTTACAAAAAAACCTAGTAAGGAGCATGGCAGAAACCTATACTGTAGGTTAAAATATCAAAACTTTTACGTGTATGTTTAGTATGTATTTCATTTCACAATCACAACCCAAGTTTCTACAATAATTACATCATCGGACGTTAATGCAATTTTCACAACGTTTAATGATGGTAGAAATTTTACAAGATGGTGTTGGTATTTCACTAATATCTGGTCATACAACACAATGACCATATTATAAGTTTATATATCATGCTGTCAAATTCCCTAAATTGAAGCCCATAATTTTATAACATTCTGGATCAAAACGTTATCTGGCCCGTTATGCAATACAAATTTGGGCCTTTAAGACCCTAGAAAATCTACACAAAACATTTTATATGAAAAATATATAAGATCTCACATGTTTTACATTTTTATTGCATGTGTCAAGAGGATAACGGATTTTGTGCTTTAACATCATGCATACATTTATATAGATAAATTGGTTGATAAAGTTATAGTTTTCAAGTTGAATTGATAACTAGTTTTCCTTAATGCTTGTGAAAGCCAATATGTATTAATTGATAATCAAGACTTCTCAAGCTTGTAAATGCTCATATGTATCAATTTTTTTACAGCAATACAGAATTTTAGGTTTCCCTGAACTATACGAGGTCCGACGAATGACTTTAAACAAAGTGGACAACACAACTGGTTGACAGTTCCATTTATTACGACCCTAAATTTAAGTAGGAGAGGCTAAGTATTTTTTGGGGCCTAAAGCGGTCAACAAGATTAAGAATTTTTTTTATCATTCAAGTTTTTTTTGTAGTATAACCATATTTCTTTTAAAAAGAGTCCTTATTTAATTAGCATATTAAAGTTGTGTCTTTAAAAGCTTTTAACATATTATTTAGGGTTTAATTATAGCTCGTAATCTTAAACATACGATTTTGTTCCTATTATTTTTTCCAATCTATGATTTAATATATGTATAATTACAAATGAGGTTGTACTATTGGATACTACATTTTAATGTTTCTACATACATTTTAGAGTTATATCGAAGACGAGAATGCAAATATAGGTACAACAATATAAATAAACACTAGGTTGATATTCCAGGCGCGTTGCGCCACAGGTCTCATGGCCAAAACTTACACCATGAATTTCAATTAAAATAAATTAAATAAATGTTTACATAACATAAAAATGGCGCATATGTTCCGGTTCAATTTAAAAAGGAAAAAAAGATGAAAAATAATTGTCTTGCGTAAACCTACACGTGCTAACCATATACACTCATATTTCAACATATATAAACCACACTACATAAGTTATCACGGATTCGTTGATCAAGGGTTATTTGATCACCCATTGGTGCTTCAATATTGCTTCATCTTGAACTCACAATGAGCTATCTTGTAATTTTGTTCCTCCCTAAATCATATAATTCCAATACCATTGGCCAAGCCAGTCATTGTCCAGTAAAATGGACATGTTGGATTGGGTTGGTTGCCAGATCCAAAATGATTCGGGTCAAGATGGGTCGATTAAAAGCAAGGGTTAGGATGGGTTTAAGTCATTTTTGCTTAGAATATGCATTTCAAGTTGGTCACTGTTTGCCTTCTGGCCTCAGCTAAAAGTCATACATATAGGACTGTTATCTACTTATCTTACCTCAAATGTGCCATAAATCTCCCCATTTGTAATTAGTTTTTAGTAAGCACAAAAACATCTTTGTTAAGCATTAGTTATAAATCCATTAAGGCAACGGTTTTTCCAAGTGGAATATGAGGTGCACAGTGATATGACATAAAATCAGCCCCACATAAAAAGCTTTGCAGGTGAGGAATTATGCTATAGTCATGAAAGAGATAAAAGTAGAATATCGTAGCAAGTAGAAGTAAAAATAAGTTGCTATAACAAATAAAATAGGTTTCAGGCTTTCAGCTTTAAACACCGATTTAATCTTTCTAGTCCGTTCTCTTGTTCAAGACCTGTTCTCAGTTTTGCGCAACCCATCCTGACCCGTTTAGATTTGCTTACGGTTCTAAATATGCCCATCTTGAACCCTTAAATATAAAGCTCAACCCAAAATAATTAAGCCATGCATCTACATTTGCCATCCAAATCAGCCCAACATTATATACTTGGGTCAAGATTGCCATCCATTAGGAATGTCGGTGCTACAATGGATTGTCAGGGGTTTAGAAAATTGTCAGGCACTTTTGTTATTTACAAAAAATCCCTCATATATGGTTCTTCTCTTTTGTTGTGTGATCGACCATGTCCCTCTCTTCCCATACGAGCACAACCAATTTCCTTAATCAAAACGTCATTTGAAGTTTGATATAGTCGTATCTACTGTATGAGAACTTTAGATGGTACACCACAAATTTTTGTACTACACTCATGCTGGCCCCCTAGCATCATGCAAGTAATTAAAGTTAGTAGGATTGAATTTGTAATATCATTATTGAAAAACTTAAAGATTAATAATATGGTACATATAAGAATTCATAGTGGCATGTTGCATTCACCTTTACATTTAAATGCTTCTAGCTTGCACATAATTAAAAGGGTTATTGGATTTTAATAATCATAAATTTTATTTATTGGCCGAGATTAATCCAAACTCAATAAATGTCTAAAGTCACTTCTAACTTTAAACTTATTTTCTTTCAATAATCCATTTCTAACTAAGAGTTAATCACAGTTATTTTTTCTGATGAAATAAGACCAACTTTGAGCGATGTTTCAACTTAGGCACCACCTAGTTTCAATTAGGTTCGTTTTCCATTGTCTAGCCTCTGTCATCATCTAAAAACCATCTCTAGCGAGTCAGTTAGTTCAAATTAGGAGGTGGAGATTCACGGGTTTTTGGTGTGCAAGATTCAAATTGATGAACCTGATGATAGATTTCAACTTTTTCGCTTAGTGTTCTGGCCACAAAAGCAGTCCACGTCATCAAAAAACTAACGGTGTTAACTCTTAGTTGGTAAGGAATCATTAGAGGAAAACAAACTTAAAGTTGGGAGTGTTTGTAAATATTTACTGACTTGGGATTAATGCCGAACAATAAATAAAACTCGGGATTATTAAAATTCAATAATCCTAATTAAAATGACATCTTTCTTGCATAAATAACCTTTACTTTGGATCCTAGGTTAAGTAAAAAAATTGAAGATTCTTACATAGGTTGGATAGAGAGAATGATGGCGAGCCTTTTGTGGGCAATGACAAGCTTCTTACAAATGAAAGATGGAATTTTTATTAGTGTTTTTTTGAAGATAATTTTTACTAACATGGATCTCCCAAGGCACTTGCTTTCTTGCATGAATGGCCTTAGTTGTGTATAATACGAATCAAACTGTGACACTTGGCAATTTCAAGTTATTCACGACTAACACGAACTTCATTATCTGATAACTCATTCATGCATTTCACTTGATTAGGGTATAATTGAGTGAGCCTCTTATATAGCAAAAATAGTCGCATAATGGTAATTTCTCCGAATTACCGGCTCATATCTCTTTCCCTAAATGTTGGTGATTTATGAAAACAAAATTTTCAGACAAATATAATTAATATAATTATATGTTATGTGATTTCATACTTAGATGATTAATATTGATATGAGAATTGCGAAAGTTCAAACATTTACATGTTGTTACGTATTTATAGTGATTATGAAATAGTGATTATAAATATTGTTATAAACTAATAGCATAGGCGTTATTTTATTTTTGGGTTTAAATAAAAAGAGTTACTGGATTTTAATTACTTTTCATTTTCATTTATAGGCCGGGATTAATTCCAACTCAAAAAATATTTACAACACTTCTAACTTTAAGCTTATTTTCCTTTAATGATTTCTTACTTGCTTAGAGTTAACCCATGTTAATTTTTGTTGAAATATAGCCAACTTTGAGCTTATTTAAAACTATGTTGTTGTCTAGCCTCCATTAGGTCCATTTTTCGGTATCTAGCCTCCATTATCACATGAAATTTACCTCTATCGAGTCAAGTGGTTCAAATAAGCAACGGGAGATTGATAGGTTTCAAGGTGCGAAAGTTGTAGATTATGGAGATGATGGTAGATTTAAATATTTTGCTTAGTATTTTGGCCACATAAGCAGTTCACATTATCAAAAAACTAATATTGTTAACTCTTAGTTAGTAAGAGATCATTAGAGGAAAATAAGTTTAAAGTTTGGAGTGTTTGTAAATATTTATTGAGTTGGGATTTGTTAATACATATATACCTAGTTTAGGAGCTAAATGTAAAATATCTTTCATATCTTATATATATGTAATTGAATGGGTATGAATGAAATACAATGTGTGGCTGATGCTTATAATGTTTAATATTTCATTGTTTATTGTGTATTGAACTAACTATATAGGTTTGTGATTGTTTACATAGTTCTTAGTCAAAAATGGTTGAGAAACATGTTTAAACTAAATCGTGTGAAGTTCTCATGTGAATGGACCATGCTAATGGACCATACGCATGAATACTTCATGCTAATAGACCAGTCGCACAACTGAACTAGGAGACTGGATCAGTCGCACGATTGTGATATAATATTGACTCAGTCGCACGACTGGACCTTCAGTCGTGCGGATGGATCAACCGCATGCTTCAGTCACACGACTGAACCATGCTAATGGTTCAGTCGTACGAATGGAAAACCCTAACCTATAAATACCACTTAATTCGTGGAAAAACGTGACAATTCAAATACCTACGCACATAATCGTACCCTAGCCGTCCAGAGACTCAAGAACACCTGTTCCAAGTTCATAGATCGCAGTTAATCATCGTACAATCGTTCTTAATGTTTTGATTCATTATCAGATCGATTATACTTGCGTTCTCACTGATTGGATCGCCAATCAAATAGGATTCCGCACTATTTGGTTTGGTATACACGTAAATCAGTTAGTACTCCGTACCTAAATGGTCCTAACAGGATTAATCTTGGCCAATAAATAAAAGTTGGGATTATTAAAAGCCAATAAACTTATATAAAATAACTTGAAGCATCTAGCAACCCGGATTACTAAAATCCGCCCATGGATTACCCAAACCCATTGGATATCCATCATAGGGGAGTTACATTAAAAAAAAAGATAAAACCCAACCCTAATCCTCCCATTCCCCACTTCGACCACAAGCACCCCAAACCCTCATCCCCTTTGCAAATTTCGAGATCCCCACTCACAAACCATCCCATTTGATCTCCAATCTTGCAATTAATTATGATTTTGATCGTTTCTTGTGTCAAGACATCATTAGTACGAGAGTATCTAAGGATTCAAGTAAGGTTTTGGATGATTTCTTTATGTTTTACTTAATTGTTCATATGAAACCCTATTTCATCCAAACACACATCCAAGCAATCAATTATGTTAAGTTAAAATTTGATTATGTGTTGTTGTTATGTACTATGAGATTATATGGATTTTAGTTGTTGGAACCCCTAGTTTTGTATTAACAATAGTAACTTTAGTTTGGGATTTTGTATAAAAAATGGATTATTAACATGATTGGGGTACTATATTGATTCTAGAATGTTAATTGAATCATGTTAATGTGTTTTAATGATGTGAATTAGTGAAATTTAACCCGGTTTTCATGGATGCTAAAAATAGTAACTTTACTGTCAATAATGTTATGTGGATTAAGTTTTGGGCGTACATGATGGATTGTGATGATGGCTATGTATTATTTGAACATAGGAATGTGTTGTGAATAGTTAAATCATAGAAATCAAGTGCTATGTTCATAACTTGCTATTAATAGTACCTTTTTTGGTTAGTTCTTGCTTTATGAGTTCTAAATATGTGGTATGTGTTATGATGATTGATTGTGTAGTAGACTGATCATATGAGCATGTATGGAAACTTGGTTTGTGAAAATCATGATTCGTGATCATACATTAAATGAAAGCTTTAAGCATGATGAGATATTATATGTACCTAACATGCCATGTTAGGAAATTTGATAAATTATGTGTGAATTATGATGCATGTGTTAGTGTAACATCCGTCAATTTTCAAATTATAAACCCAAACCCGAGCCCATTTTAAACTTTCATACGAAGGAAAATTCATTACTTAAAATTATTCTATTTATTTTGATGAATCAAATGCTTTATATGCATAGTTTAAATAATATTGTGAACTTTTTATTCCAATTTTCATTTGTTAAATCATCTAAATAACTTATAATAAGTTATTGATTTATAAATAATTCTTTTTTTATAAAGTTATAAAGTTTTCAACAATAAATAACTAAATGAAAAAGCCTTACTAAAACTTATTAAGTTTGATAAATATTTTATAAAATAAGTAGAATTATTATTCAAATTAAGTTTAGGGTGAAAAGTGACATTTATAAAACTTAAATTATAAGTTTTTCGCATAAAATGATAAACTTTAAAACCACAGGGACCAAAAATGTAATTTGAGTAAAATAACCTAAACCGCCTCCCTATCCCTTCTTCCCGTTGACCTCCCTTCGACCTCCCTTCGGCCACTTTCCGGCAACTCTATAACCCCCGCATTAATCGATTTTTAATTACGAGTAACCGACCCTCACTTCGAACGACATCTGTTTCGAACTCTTGAACCTTTTAATATGTATTATGAGATTGTTAATTCCCTTGAAACGAAACCAAAACCCACCTTCAAACCATTAAACCCTTCAATGGGTTAAAACATCAATTGGGTCTATTTAATCATAGGAAAACATTCGAATCAACTTCCTTGAACCATCCGTAACTTCAATTTCTTTCGAATTACACAAATAACATATCCTATCATCATCTTCCTTACGAGACCTGCAACTTAGTCGAATTACACCTTTGGAGTTCGAATACAATTGATAAAGGGCTTCTGTCCCTCATCAACCTTGGAAGCTTTATCATTCATTAATTGAACCATATCAACATTGATAATACGGATTCTGACTAGCCATTAGTCACTACTATCTTTCTTATGGTTTATCATTAATTCGAACATAATCATGTAAGTTACACATATCATTATACTCGGTTTAACATGGGGAAACAGAGCCCTAACGTTAATTGGATTATCTCGTACGATTCGATGTTCAATTGGATCGAATTGATTTTAGGGTTCATATGGATTGGGGATTATTCGAATAATGATTCTTATTAATTGATTTGCATTCTAAAACAAATTCTGGGCTTTGGCCCGCCGGTTAGTAGCAACTAATATACATGGGAGGTCAGTGGTTCGAACCCTGCCTCTGCCATGTTTTTATTTTAGTTATTTTTCTTAATATTTTTAATTCAGAAAAATTAATATTATATCATTCTATTAATATAAAAATAGTTTTGTTAACTAACACATGTTAGGCATTTTTAAATTAATTTGTAAATATTTTAAAACATATAATTTTTAAATTTAATTACCTTCTTTAAAAATAATAAAGTTTATAAAAACATTATTAATACATTTAAATAATTAATCAATTAATTATGTAAATCATTAAATATTCAATTAATTATTTAATCATGTTATATTGTAAATAAATAATTGTTTACTTTTCACACTTTAATGCTTAACCTTTATTCATCACTTAATATAAATTAAATACTTAAGTAGTGTGTAATTACTTAAGTTCACTAACGATTTATCTTTGTTTTACATCTTAACTATTTGATCAATTTATTTCTTAAACTTTTACTTAAATTCTTGAAACTTATAAAACAATAAAATTTTTCTATTATTCCTTTATTATTGTTTTAAAGTTTTGATATTATAAGATCCTTACAAAGATCATTTAAAATGTTTAAAAACTTTATAAAATGATTTTAAATAATTTTAAAGTTATTTAAATAAGTATTCAATTAATAATCTTTACCAAATTCTAAATAATTAAATATTATTATTATTATTATTTACACATTATACTTAATCTTTATTAAAAATCAAAAAATTAAATTATTGAATCAATCATTACCGTTCTCAGTCTTAATTGATTTATTCTATTTTTTATTGAACCAAAACATAATCGATTGCTTTATTTCATTTTTACTTGATTTAATTATTAAACCCCCCCAAATTTCAAATGAAACCTTAATTCATAGTTACTCTTGAATCATAATTTTATTCTAACTCTAAGACACCAATTAATCTTAGGTTGAATCGTGAAGAAATGGTTGGTACTATCTTATCTTCTTATTGATATCTTAAGTGTAACTTATAGCATGTGAGTTTTCCATGTGAGTTCTCCATGCCCCATTTTTACTTTATTTCACACTTTTGGGGTGAAACATGTTAACCTTATAAACTTACACTTGTAAACATCTTGATACTTGTAAATGACATGCAATTCATCTTTACTTTTTGTCATGGTTATTGATATTATTACGAGTGTTATATGAGATACATTATATGTTGACAATCATTAACTATTGCTAGTCTGGCGATGCCATAGATATATGGGTCTGACAAGCCCGCTTGGTTAATCAAAGTACACTTAGCTAATCATATAATCTTGTAAATGTGTAATCTTGTAAACTGTCAAGGTTTAATTGTAACTATATGTATTCTATAAACTTGCATAATTCATAACCATTGACATGAATTTCTACTTGTAAATCTTATATATACATATATATATATATGTATATATATATATATGTGTGTGTGTGTGTGTGTGTGTGTGTTTAACCCATGGAAACTCACCAACTTTCAAAGTTGACCCTTTTATTTTTAATATGTTTCAGATTTGATACTTGAGGATCTCTTTATACTCATATAGGACTTGGATTAGTTTAATTGAAAATCTTATGTTGTTGTTTTTTATATATTTTGTTTGTATTGTAATGATTTAATTGTCTTGTAATGTTCAATAAAATTAATATTTAATAATATTTTAACTTATTTAGTTCCATGTGCTATGAACAATCGTTTCACATTCGTTCGCCTCGAGATTCGCCGTCGGTCGGGGTGTGATAATTACTATGCTAGATAGTTTACTATGATCGATTACATGTATGTAATAAAAAACCCAACTTTCCTAAAATAGAAACCTAACTTGGAACTTTACGTGCACTGTGATGAGCCTTATGAACATGATTAAACATGAATTTACTAAAATGAGACCAAAGTTGTTGAGACCGGATTGGACCGGCCGGTCCGACCGGTTCGACCGCGAATCGGGAGTTGGTCTGGTCCGGTCTGGTGTGACTTGTTTTGAACTGGTCGAACCGGCCAGTTCATTCCGAACCGTTGGTCGGACTGGGAAACCAGACCGGTTTACCTTTTTTTTTTATTTTAATGGGTAAAAACCATAGTTACATAGTTCACTGGACTATCTGCGATTTTCGATCCGGATCATCCGTACCAAAACGCGGTACGAACGTGTTCCGGGATCGCTCGGGATCGCGATTCCGACCATAAAATTGGCGAACCAAAAATGATGCTTCTGGGCTTCTTCTACGGGAGATTTTCTAGGTTGGAAATGAATGAAATACATGTGATAGAGATGCAAGTGTGTTAAGATCTAGAATATGGGTATTGATTCATTAAGATAGAGATAGATAAAATAGAGATGAAGATGAGTAGACAACAAAATACAATGGAGATGACGACTGGAAGTTTGATTAGGGTTTCATCAAGTATTTATATACCTTTACTATCTTTTGTTTTCTATATATATGACATTTTTGATCCTTAATGATTGAGTTTTTATCAAATTTAACCCTAAAAGTATTTAGTTTGATTATTTTTAATTATTGAGTTTACCCGTATATTGTATCATATGGTACACAGTACCGGAGCGATCCGAAATGAGCCTACCCCCTCTTGTACCAAATTATAGAGACCTAGCGAATTGCGATCTCGTTCCACGTTCCCGTACCGGAGCGTATCGCGAACTATGTAACTATGGTAAAAACGGGGTGTTAAACCATAAATTAGTACGTCGGATATACATATATAGTTAAGTTTTATATATAACTATAATATATATATATATAAATCATATATAAATTACTTATATTTA
>BJCM01036589.1:0-10768 GCA_018326385.1 Flaveria bidentis | reverse complement strand
TGCAGTTTTAATTGCTGTTAAAAACAGTCCCGAAATACCATTTTAATGCTTGCCAAGATAGTCCGCATGCAGTTTTACTGCTATCAAAACAGTCCCCAAATTGCATAACATAGAAATCAAACATTTGTCAAAACACATTTAAATCAATGGGTATCTCAATATAACAGATTGTAGAACATATGCACATTTAGAACTATGATAAACTATAAAAATCAAAATCTATTCAATTGATTAAAAACTCATTAAAGTATATATATATCTAAACTCCTAATGTATGCCCAATAATGAGCATATACCCAGCCCTTTACAAGCATATTAACAGCCCTGTACGGGAGTATTTAACAGCCTTGTATGGTTGTAACTATGAACCACAACATAGCTAGCACTCAAGAAAATGCACAATTAACCAGTCGCACAAGAACAAGAATAGGTAACCAAAATTGAGATTAATGATTTAATTCAAGTGATGTTCAACGTCAAAATTAACACCTCCAAACAAGTAACACATCAATTTAACATAGCAGCGATTGATGAAACCAAATATAAAATTTCTAAGTTTTACATCCAAAACATAGTACATCAAAAAGCATCAATTCATAAACTCAACACTACAATCACATTATTTAAACAAACAAACAAACAAACATACCAAGTATATCCCACGCCAAGTAAACTATTTGTAGGGTCTAGGAGGGGGTATGGTGGAGGCAAGCATTTCCTCCTTCTAAGGGAAAGAGAGGTCGCTTCCATTGAGACTCCCAACTCCAAACACAAATGTGAAACAAATATCATATAGCCGGATAGCATACAATAGTATGACCGAACGACATACCTAGATAAAGCAGACAATAAGATGACATACATAGACAAAGCAAACAGTCAGATGGTCATCATGAGGAGACATACACAGAACAAACATATCCTAAACCAGCATATAATCTGATAGCATATAAAGATACAACAAACACTAACGGTAGATGGGTCAAGATGTGAAACAAGGCAATCACACACAAAGTTGAGTAGAACAAAAATGTAGACACAAAGCTAGGCAAAGTGGGGCTAAACTGCTAAAGAACATAAAAAGCTAATCAGCAGGTAATGGAGTAATGAAACCAAAAAAAAACTATAAAAATCTAACAGAGTTGTGGAAGCATTCGAACCGGGTAATGCAGTAATCGAACAAAAAACGATAAAAAAGCCAAACAATCACAAATAAATAAACTTTAATATAGAACTTACTTGTGGAAGCAATCAATGTTAATAATGTGGTACAAGATTGATGAACCAAAGAAGATGGAATGAGTAGATGAACATGAAGATGAAAATGGAGGGTTGATCACAGATTCACAGTAGAGAAAGGAGGGGGTTGTTGATATATGGTGTGTACAGTAGATTGGTATATTTGTTAGATTGGTATATTTACCAATCTATTGTAGCTTTGTTAAATTTATTTGATAGATTATAAAGACAAGGTATAGTTTAAAGAATGGGATGGAGGGGTGTTAGATACAGAAGTGGGCAGACTTTAATTACTAACACAAACAAGAACAAGGTAGTCCTACTCGAGAGGGACAACTCTCCAGATTAACAAAACCAGTCGAAAGTGCTACTAACTGCTCCCGCTAACTTCTACCCGCGCTACTCCATTTCTGCAGCTGTTTCGACTCATTCAAACTGGACAGACAACCCAGCTGGAGCTACTCCATTTCTGCTGCTGTTTTGACTCATTCAAACTGGACAGACAGCCCAGCTGGAGCTACCCACAACAGCTGGGTCGACCCACAGGTTCGTATCAATACTTCTCACCCGGAGAAACAACCTGTCCTCAAGTCAAAATATGAGGATTTTTGTGCCAAGCAATCAGCCATTCAATTGTAGGCTGATCCGCTTATAGACCCCTCCATAAGCTAAAGCAGATTGTGAAACCCTTAAATCATAGGCCAGATTCAAGATAGGCAAATCTCCAGTACAAAGCTTCAAGATAAAATTATCAAAACAAAAACAGAAACAAAAGAAAGCCATAACACCCTATTTCTACTGCTGTAATTGCTCCTATTCTCACCCACTAACCCCATGATGCAGCTGACCCAGATCCCAATTGGGTTACCCACCAGTCTAGCGGGTCTGCTGCCCAGATCTGGCTGGGTTAAGGTGGATCCAATCCTAGGTGTTTCATGTTTGAGTAATGTTGGCATCCCGCTATCAAAGTTTATTTAATTAATTAAAATGTAAATAGTAGTATTTCATATGTGAAACGATGGGTCAAGTACGTATACTAAATGGGTCAAGTAGGTATACTACGGCTATAAATAGCCCCGTGGTTTGTCATTTGTATATAAATGTACGTGAATATTATGCGTGTATTCCTCTAAGAATTTAGTGTACAAGTTAACTGTGTTGTGTGTGTTTGTGCGAGACAAGACTAGGCATGTATCTGTACTACCACCCCGCAAAAGCAACTTGTCCTCAAGTCAAAACTCGAAAGAAAGGAAATTGACACGCCAACAAGTCGTTACTTTTTAGGGTTGCTTCTTTCAATGAATTGTAGGTTCTCCCGCTTCATAGACCCATCGATGGGCTAAAACGGGTTGTGTAAGCCTTGCAATTTCCTTGTTTTTTTATGTGGACCCCACCTAGATGACCGTTTGATAGCGCGTTTGATGTCAGCGATTTCCACCTTATCATGTGCGTCCCCTTCAGTCGCAGGTGGTTGTTTAGAGTCGATATTCCCTTCCTCTTCCCCGATTCCAACGGTTTGCATGTTAGGACATGCCCATGCTTCTCAGAATCAGATATGCATGGAGTTATCAAAGTTGACCCTCTCATCTTGTTTGTTGGACTAAACTGTCCTCCCCCGCTATGTTCTTCTGATCCTCATTTTCATTTTCACGGAAACTGTCATCTTCAAACATGTGAGTTTTGATTGCTGCAATCATCCTTCAGGGGTGTCAAGATGGCGTCTAATCATGCCGCAATGGCTAATAACCGTGTGGCAATAACCGAATTCTGGGTTGTAAGCGCCATTTGAATTTCCCGTCAACAGAACCAATGTTAGATACAGAAGTGGGCAGGCTTTAATTACTTCAACAAACAAGAACAAGGTAGTCCTATTTAAGAGGGACAACTCTCCGGATTAACAAGGCCAATGAACAAAATACTCAACACCCTAATCTAAACATCAAAACAAGTATAAATAAAACAAAGTGCTACTAACTGCCCCCACTATTCCATATCTGCTACTGTTTTGACTCATTCATACTAGACCAGACAACCCAACTGGAGCTGCCCACAACAACTGAGTCGACCCATGGATTCGTATCATTATGTTAATAATTAGACAAAGGGTGATAAAATTATTTAAGGGTTTAAACGAGAACTGACGTCTCTAGCGTGATAGCATATTTCATTGTCACCTATGACTTGTAAGCATCAAATGACCTAAGATATTATCTAAAATCATGATCATTCCAGCAAATGAATATACAGAGAATAATGAGAGTGCAAGACATTTTCTTTAAATTTTACCTTCTGAAGCGAAAGTTTTAGCCAAGGCGAAAAGCTAGAGTCACGACTCAAACTATGTAATCAAATCTGTACGAAAAAGAAAATAAGAGCTTATGTTCTTATTTATTCATAATTAGACATAAAGAAAAATCCATAATTGTGACAAGAAGTCAGTTTTGAGATGAGTACCATACTTGTCAGCACCCACGCCATATTGATCATTTGCAAAGATGTCATATGAAGGAAACTTCTCTTTTAAAGTCTGCATAAGTTAAGAAATTAGGAAAGAAAATTCAGTAAAAATGATCATTTCTTAACATATAGAGATAAAATCATCTGTCCCTTTCTTACTTTTACTGAAGCATTTTCAAAACCAAATATGACCATATCCTGTCAAAATGAAGATTACATGTTTCTATTTATACAGCAAGTCAATAAAAGGGTTTTATGTTACAACAACATAGCATTGTGCAACCAATAAGAATAACATACTGAAATTTAAGAAGACAAACATTGCAGTTGATTTAAATGAGCAGTTATTCCTGTTTACTTTTTAATCTTTATCAATATAGTAATAAATGTTATCAAATACAACTTTAAGCAGATGCTCCATGTGATTGTATGGTTTGCCCTTTAGAAGCTACGAATAACCTCAGGAAGAAACTCTCCCTCAAACAGATGGCTGAATGGCCCATGGACCACATCATGTAGAAAATCTATCAAAAGAGGTAAACTTAAATAATAATAACAAAAAGTAATATAGAAAAGGGACCACATAAACCTAATTACAGCAAGTTTTACAGTCTGTATGATCAATGTCAAGCTTTAAGCCCTACCTATATAAGGCATGTAAATGAATAAGTGTTGACCAACAAGATTAAAGAAAGCAATCAGACTGGCGATAAATTTCTTACTTTGTTTGCCTCGATATTTTTAGTTGCATTACCAGCAAGCCAAAAAATCACCAAGTGAACACGCAAACCATGAGTTTGCTACTCCAGGATATATCATGTTGGTTAAATATCTCAAAAATAAAGAACAAACTTACAGGCATATAATATCTAATGAGAAAACATGAAAGTACTTATATATACTATGTGTCATCAAAGTTAGGGGAAAGAACTAATATTAACATAATTAGGTAACTTGTTTTTGCCCTCAGAGTTTCTAGAAGAAAGTATTAAGGTATGGTGAATTACAAAAAGACCATAATAGAAATTCTTCCATAGTATAAGGAATGCAGACAAAAGGCTAATGATAGTTCTTTTTTCAAAATAAAACAAGGCTTACCTAGCTGCTTCAAATCCCAAAGTCTGCTAAGTTGAAAAGTTATGTGAGTTAATTATGTGAAAGGATCAAAAGAGCAAATGTGAATCTTCATATGGACACGCTTACTTTTGAAATCAAAAAGTAAATGAAAAAAATAAATCTAAATGTTCTCTAATGTTACCATCCTGCTTTTGTTCTTTTTTATTCATAATGACATAAAGCAAAATCTGTAATTGTAACAACATGTCAGTTTTGAAATAAGTACCATACTTGTCAGCACCTATGCCATTTCATTCATTTGCAAAAATGTCATATGAGGAAATCTTCTCTTTTAAAGTCTGCACAAGTTAAGAAATTAGCAAAGAAGATTCGATAAAAATGTCATTTCTTAGATGAAACTTACTAAAGTAATATATTCAAACCACTATTCCTTCATATGATCCAAATAATAATACCTTTTTTGTCAAAAACAAAATAAATTCAAGCATATCTAAAACACAGCTAGATGGCGGTAGATATATTACCTAACGTGTTTGAACAGATGAATGGTATTGCTTTAATGTCCTCATCATCCAATATATCATTCATGATGTCCTGCATTAAACAAATAAAAAAAAGTATCAGAAATTAATACAAAAGCTCACATGTGTCACATTTACTTCTTTCTACAAATTTTGAACTAACTAAACAATAAAACTTTTTGGCAAAAATACCATTACTCCCAGCATGAATCCAAGACTACTTGAAGGCCTACCATGTTTGAACCAACAAATAGGCATAGCTTTACTCTCTTCGTCATCATAGATAGCATTCACAATGTCCTGCCTCAAACAAATAATTAATAAGTATCAGTGGATTAATACAATAGCTCATACATGTCACATTTGCTTCTTTCTATAAATTTTGAACTAACTAGGAAATTCAATATTCTATGAGCCATAGTGACAGAAATGAACAAAGATGATATGATTAGTAAGGAGGAACGTACATTAGTGCCACAAACAACATTCTAAATACCCATGGGTAAACCGGCTTCCATCGCCCATTCTGCAAGTACCACAAAAACCCCTGTTATTAGCATAAAAAAAGTAGTTGTGATCACTCAAAGCATCATCACCAACCAAATAAAACAAAAAGTGGAAAAGATCTTTCTCTGATGGCTTCAAAA
Organism: Flaveria bidentis; assembly: GCA_018326385.1. Taxonomy (NCBI): domain Eukaryota; kingdom Viridiplantae; phylum Streptophyta; class Magnoliopsida; order Asterales; family Asteraceae; genus Flaveria; species Flaveria bidentis. The sequence goes on along the minus strand of BJCM01036589.1, from coordinate 4,827 downwards.
TGAAAGTATTATCACTAGGTACAACGGAAAGCATTTGCAAAGAAAACAACAAAAGTGTGTTGTGATAGGGTAAAAATATTATTATGAAAACAAGACAACCAGATTAAGCTTTTTATAATATGTTATAGATCCCATGTGGACAACCGACAGAATATGACATCGGAAAACATACCCACAAGGGAACCGCTGATCAGAAATTGAAGTTTTAACACGTCACATTGGCAAACATTCCCCTAATGAGTTCTCTTGATTCGAACTCATCAGCTTTATTAGGTTCAATGTAACTTTTATTGAACAAAGATTTAGAAGGTTGTATAAATTAAATTAAAAATACGATATTGTTTTGACTTTCAAATTGTTTGACCCATTTGACTGTTACCAATAAAACATAATCAAAATTAATTTAAATCAAGAAATTAGTGTACCTCAGAGAAGTTGATGCTGGATGCCTGGAATAGAAAACCACATGTAGAGAGAATGAAAAAAAAACTCTGTGGTGCAAGAAAAATGGAAATAAATAACAAAATCTTGCTATTGTATTTTAAGTTGATTACCTTTTCCTTTTTTCAATCAATTTTGACAATGCTGAAAGCAAAATCTTCTTTGCTTTTGTATCATCACTAGCCATGTAGTAACTAAGCAACTAGAACATGATAAAAGAAATTAGTTTTAAAAACCTATGAACAAATAAAATATTATGAAGTCACATATTTGAAATGCTCCAGCTTGTCCTTAGCTGTGGAACAACAAATTCACAACAAATTAACAGCTAAAAATAATAAAAGAAAATTAACTAAGAGATCAAAACTTAAAGCTCCAGTTAACTGATGTTCACATATTTGATTATAGCTGAACAAAATCTAGTATACATCATGCAACAAATTCTCCTCATGAGTTATCTTGAATCCAAAAGCTAATTAACATCATTAGTTTATAGCTTCTTCATTTTTTAATTAACACAATTTAAAACTAATTTCAGTTTTTTAGAAGATTTACACTAACACAGAAGTACTACCTTCCAGTACTGAAATGTGACATGAATTAATAAGGAAACAAGCAAATAATTATCCACCTTGACAAGAGCATCTACAATAACAAACAGGACTTCATTTGGCTATAAAATAATCAAAAAGATTATTAACATATACGAATTTGACTTTTAGTATCAACTGGTTGACTTTAGTAGCTACCATGACCTTTGCATGTGTGTAGACTGTGTGATGTTGTGATACAGATCAGTACAAGTGTAGAGTATAATATGAATCGTTAGATCTAATCAATAATGATGTGTTAGTTATTAATTATGGAGAAAATTGCATAAATGGTCACTATGGTTTGACCAAATTGCACATTTGGTCCCCAGACTTAGAAAAATGCAAAGTTAGTCCAAACTAAACTTTTGTGTAATCATTGAAAGTTTGGTCCCCTATTTTTTAAAAATTGCAAAGTTAGTCCAAACTTTTATGTGAGCATTGCACTTTTGATCCCTAAAGTTAAATTTAAAATTTAGTCCAAACTTTCTAAAATATATAAAAACTAAATCAACTTAATGTTAGGGACTAAATATGCAATGACTATATAAAAGTTTGGATTAAATTTGCAATTTTCAAAGTTTGGGCACCAAATGTGCAAATTGGTCAAACCAATGGGACCGTCTATGCAATTTTATCTTAGATTATGGATGACAGAAAAGCTAAATAACAATGGCTTAAATGAGGACTAACATTCTTTAGAGCGATAACATACTTCATAATCTGTGACTGGCTTAGCATCAAATAGCCTAAGGTGTTTTTAGAAAAAAAACCATAATTACTTGAAACAAATGATTATCTATAGAAAAATAGTTTGTATGACATAAGCTTTTATTTTTACCTTTCCAAGTGACAGCTGCAACACCACAAGCTTGAGAGTCACAAACAATCTAATCAAAACTGTACGAAAAAGAAAATAAGTTTATGTTAGTTATTAGAGAATGGGTGACAAAAAAAGTTGCATAAGAAGGTTTAAAAAAGGACTAACACTACTTAGTGTCATAGCATATATCATTGTCTTTGCTTGCATAGCATCGAATAGCCTGAGATGTAGTTAAAAAGCATGATTATTCAAGCAAATGATGATCTAGAAAATAATAAGAAAGCATGACATAAGTTTTTGATGTTTACCCTTCAAAGTGAAAGTTGCAACCAAGGCCACCGGTATGAAAGTCATGAACAATGTAATTAAATCTGTATGAAAGAGAAAATAGTAGTTTATGTTCTTCATTATTCATTGTGACACAAAGCAAAATCCATAAATGTAACAAGACAAGACATTTGTTTGAAATAAGTAACATAGTTATCATCACCTATGCCGATTTGATCATTTGCAGAAATGTCATATAAGAAAAGCTTCTCCTTTAAAGTTTGCACAGGTTAATAAATGACCAAAGAAGATTTAATAAAAGGGATCATATCCTTATATATAGATATAAAATCATATGTCTATTTCTTACGTTTATAGAAGCATTTCAGAACTAGAAATGATAAAGTTCTGTAGAAATGAAGATAGCATGTTTCTATTTATAAAAGGACAACAAGCTTAAAGGACATATTTGCCTAGATAGAAGAGGACAATTAAAAGGTTCCGGTTAAAACAAGATAGCATTGTGCATGCCTTAGAGAGATAACTAGATAGGTCAAGGAGTAAGCATTGACCAAACTTCTTACTTAGCGTGCCTTTATTTTCTCAATTGCATTACCAGCAAGCTAATAAACATAAGGTGAATGCTCAAATCACAAGTGTACTGCTCCAGGATATACATGTCTGTTACACCTGTCAAAATTAAAGAATAAACTGGTATGTATTATCTAATAAGAAACTTGAAAGTACATATAAACTATGTGTCATCAGTGTAAACAGCATTAATCCATGTCAGTCTCAAAGACTACTCTATGGCGGTAGATATATTACCTACCGTGTTTAAACCAATAAATGGTACAGCTTTTAATGTATTCATCATCACAGATAGCACTCACAATGTTCTACAAAATTTGAACTAACTAGCAAATTTAATATCCTATAAGCACATAATGACATATGAAACAAAGATGTTATGACTAGCAAGGAGAAATGTACATTAGCGCCAGGGACAACATTCGAAAACCATTGGGTAGACCGGCTTCCATCACCAATTTGGCAAATATCATAGAAGCCCCTGAAAGGGGGTAGAAAATTATAGGGATATAATAATATAATAAAAAATCAGTAAGTAAAATATCTGGTAAATGTTCTTAGCATAAAGAAATACTTGTGATAATCAAGATATATTCTTCCCATTTGAACTCATGAAAGCATCATCACCAACCACAAAAACGAAAACTAAAAAGAATACATTCCCCAGTGAATCGGTGATTACTTTAAGAAAAGAAAAGTTAGGATGTGTTAAAGGAGTAGTAAAATAAGAAAAGAAAAGACAATGACCTGGATGGATCTTTCTCTAATTTCTTTAGAATGAAAGTGTTACCCGAGTGCTATCAACTGCAAAGAAAACATGACAAATGAATCAATGTCAACAAATTGAAGTTTCAACATGACGTATATGCAACTGGTACTTGGTGCATTTCACCATGATGGAAAAGCTTGTTTCGCTGCAGCATTAAACTCCCTCCTCGATGGTATTTGAGAAACAACTTTTTGTGTTACCTAACACCACTGCAGTAGTTAATTAAACTAAAATAAACAAAATGAACAAGAGCAAAAGAAAGTATGACTTACTGGAATTATAACATCCGGATGATTCCAAGTTTTAACCAGTAACAAGGACTGAAAGCACCTGCAAAGAAAACAAAACAAGTGGGTTGTCACATAATAAAATTAATATTACGAAAACAAGCAATCAAATTAAGCTTTTTATAGTAAGTTACGGACCCATGAGGACAATGGACGGAATCGATATTGGCAAACATACCCACAAGGGAATCACTGCCAGGAAAATGTAACTTTCAACATGTTGTTTTGGCAAACATTCTCCTGATGAGTTTTCTTGATTCTTTAAACTCATCAGCTTTATTACTTTTAATGTATATATGACTGAATAGAAATTTAAAGGGTTGTATTGATAAAACATTTAAAACTATACGGTTGACTTTAGAATTGTTTGACCCATTTGACCATTGTTAATGAAACATAACCAAAATTGATTGATATCAACAGGTTTACTTTTTGTTATCCTATCAATCCATGTCTAAGCGAGTGAATATTGCAGGGAAAAGAATTTGGGCTTATATCATATATAGGCTATATAATTGTAAATAGATTTATCACCCATATAGCACGTCAGAGTTTGTGGGCTTTTATTCCCTGATTATAATCACAATTTAGGGTGAGTACTTTCTACGTTGATAGAATGGAAGTATTAAAATACGCTACAACAAATGTACAACAAAAAATAATTTAAAATATCCTCTTAAATGTTTTATGTATAATATAAATAGTTTATAAAATATTTAAAGTTGTAGGTGATCCAGCAGTTGAATTAACTAATGTGATAAGATGCAAAGCATATTCGGTGCCTAGGGTGGTGAATGTGCTCAATTTGCAAAAATGTTCAATTTGATATTTTCATCTCTGATGTTTTATTAAATTTGTCATTTTAATCTAAAAACTTTTTTTTGTTATTTTAGTCACTGTGATTTACCAAATGTTGTCATTTCTATCAACTACACTAACTCCGTTAAGTTCTACGTTAAACATGAGTGCATTTTAGTTTTTTTAACACCTTAATTGTCCAATTAAAACAAAGTCAATCAATAAAATATTCAATTAAAACTAAAAAGAAAAATATGAAGC